>PVHP010015214.1:0-38042 GCA_004024765.1 Zapus hudsonius
AAACAATTGAATGTGTTCTGATAGATCGATCCTCAGCTGATGGCAGTTTGGGTTTTACAACCTCGATGGAGCTGTGTTGTCAGGGGCGGGCTTATGGGGTTATAAGCCAGCTTCCCCTTGCCAGTGTTTGGCACACCTTCCTGCCGCTGTTTGCAGTGCTGTGGCAGAGGTGATGTCCAGCCCTCTGCTCATGCCATCGCTTTCCCTGCCAGGATGGAGTCTCCCCTCGAGTCCGTAAGCCAAATAAACCCATTCTTCTACAAGCCACTTTTTTTTGGGTTCTTTCTGGGCAGCAACTAGAAAGCTGACTGCAACAGAGGCCAAGAGGGGTTATATGGCTTGCTGGGGGTCAGGCAAGTAAATGTTTCCAAGGCAGGATTTGAGCCTGGGTCCTCTGACTCAAACTCAGTCCAGCTTCTTCTACAGGGGCAGGTGGAGGGGCTGTTTCATCAGAAACCCAGGAAGTTGCTGTGGTGGTCTTTGTGAATTCACTCTACTCCCTTTGACTTTAATTTCTCTGCAAAACCGGACATCTGAGACCTACTTCCTGTTAAGTCACTGTTTTTTACATGTGACGAAATGGAAAGATGATGCAGTTAGTTCTGATACACGTGAGCATGCTTTGTGGACCAAAGTTCTGCTGTCTTTCTCTGTGCTGGAATTCTTTTTGGCTGGTTTGTATGCATTACTGGGAGATAAACCTAGGGCCTTATTAGATCCAAGCAAGCTGTCTACTAGGAATGTAACACTAGAGGCATTCTGTGGATGAATAAACTAAGATAATACTTGGAGTGTTAGAGAATCCCATAGAATGGACAGGGCCTGCAATTTATTTTCTATGAGTACAGCCCCAGAGGGTAATCTTGTGTCTGGAAAGCCGTAGAAAACATGTTTTATCTCATCCTTAAATTTTAAGCTTTAGGAAGTGCTGTTATGAGAAGGATTTATAACCATTTAGATTGGGTGGCACAGCATGTCTTGGTCAGGATCAATGCCTGTCATGGGCTCTGGAAAAGTGGTAGAATCATCTCAGGCAGATAGATATCTGCCACCTTTGAGATGGTCATCTCATTTTACAAAATACATAGTCAGAGGTTATTATAGTTATAATTCATAAGATCAACTATTTCCTAAGCCTGCTTTTAATCTTTGAGTTATTGATCCTTAGGGCAAGGTGACTTTCACTGTGTAAAAACAAACAACAGCCAAATAACCAATAAATAAACAAATAAATAAAAAGAAAACAAAATAAAAAATGAAGCACAATAACGAATATGTTTATTGACATTTCTGTTAAATGAGAATATAACATAGGAAAAGAATTGGGTTTAGAGGATTCTATTTTTTTTTTTTACCATACATAGATCTGTAACATAGTTTCAAACATGAGCACATATTAGTATACCCTGGAAGGATTTCAAAGTATATCATTGAGCCCCACCTACAGAATTTCCATTTCAAGTGGGTCTGGGATGGAGCCTGGGAATTTTCAGGTTCAGGGATAAGGCTCAGCTTTGGGATACCCTTTGAGGAGCCTGTTAGTAACGTTTCCTTGCCCATTGATCTGATTCCTCTTAAAATGAAATGAATTATTCAAATATGCATATTAAAACTCTGGGAACTCTGTACTACCCTCATGGGGTTTGTTAATAAGAAGTTCTGAAAACTGTATCAAGATTTATTTAATTAGTGCTTGTTTTGGCAGCACATTCACTAAACTTGGAACTACACAAAGAAGATTTGCGTGGTCCCTGTGTGCGGATGGCATGGAAATCTTCAAGCATCCCCTGCTTTTTTGGAAGCCTTGTGCTTTGTTAGGGGGGATGTAAAATCGTACATGGAAAATAGTATGGAGTTCCTAAAAAACTAAAAATAGAATTGCCAAATGATTCAGCAGCAATCACATAGGGTGTATATATATATATAATAAAACAGGAACTTGGAAGAATATTTGCATTAATATGTTCATTAAAACATCATTCACAATAGCCTAAAGGTAAAAATAGTCTAAATATTCATTGATGAATAGATAAAGTAATATGCTATATGCATGTAGTAGATGGTTATTCAACTTTTTAAAAGGTGAAAACTTCACCTTTGTATGGGACAAAGGAATGACTATTGCAAATATTATACCAAGTATAATATGACAGTTTCAAAATGACAAACATGACCATTACATTTATATGATGATCAGAATTAGTCAAACTAATAGAAAGAGAATGGTGCTTTCCAGGGCCTGGGGGAGGGGAAAATGGGAGGTGTAGTTCCACTCTGAGGTTTGTACAATGAAAAAGTTTTATGGAACCAAAGCAATATGAATATGCTTACTTCTGCTGAAATATATATTTAAAAGTGACAAAAATGGTATGGTACTTTTCCTGCAGTGTTCAGCAATTCTTAGTGGCAGAGATGACTAGAAAGAGATGGAGAGGGACTCTCTAGTGAGAGCTGGCATTTGTTCTAGCCCCAATGTTACCAAATCCTACCTTCTCTGTGGGCCCAGGTTGTCTGGAGTGATTCTTTAAAGTACTGGTGATAGGTCTAATCCAGTGATACTTAGCTGGTCTGTGATGTGACCCTTAGTCAGGATTTTTGAAAGCTTCTCACGTGGTAGCCAGGACTATCAAACATTGCAGGATCAGTGATTTACAGCTTGATGGGAGGTTATAAAATATCTTTGAACATCTTGTCAAGCTGTATGTGATCAGGATGCCTCCATTCTATCTTTTTTTTTTTTTTTACCATCATTACCCCTGGTAAATCCTCATTACTTCCGTTTCCTCTCATGTCACTAATTTGAGAAACAGCCATAGATGACCCCGAGTTCTTTTCAAATAAAATGTACCCTGACTCTCAGTGTTCGCAAGCTGAGTTCACCATCAGCGTCAAAGTCCTCATTGAGACTGCTGACACACTCCTAGTTTAGGGTCCCAGTATAGACATGAGTCCTCTATGTTTTTCAGCCCTGCGTCAAAGCATAGTACTAGGTTTAACATTCAAGTTTTGAACACTGACAAATATGACATTATTTTATTTGTAAATTAATTTGACAGGGATTGAATAAGTTAGAAGATGATTTGAAGGACAAAGGCATATAGTTACATTATGGGTTACATTTGTGTGAAGGGATTAGCTCCTGTCAAGGGCAAATTTCCTTGATTTCTTAAAATTCAATGCTGCTGAAAGATAAGTGGAGGGCAGTCCCTAAGAATTAGAGCTGAAGTGGAAGGGTACACTTTTCTAAAATAAAAGAACAGCAGTTGAAACAACTCCCCCATCGTCACTCATTGAAAACTAGTTTGATATTTATGAGATCAGAAATCTGGCAGCAGAGAAGACAGGAAACTTGCCAACTTAATGCTGTTTAATATTAATCAAACTTAATATAACTAAGTATCTGTTTCTCAGATATTCCCAGGCATACTACCAGAGGAAAAAAATAAATCTATATTCATGTGTTTTATATATATATATATATTTAAATTATTTGTACATTTATTCATAATTGTATATTCATATGATGTAATAGATGTTATCCTATATTCCAGATTTCTGAATATTTCTAGACTAACTGAAGAAGATGAATGGCTACATCCAATTAATATTTTCTATGAAATAAAGCTACCAGGAAAAATTCACATGAGAAAGTCCTGATGCAGGTGTTATTCACACAAACCCAAATTCTCAGTACCTGAGGAGGCTTCAAAGTAAGCATTCCAGAGTGGCAATGGCTCAAGTTGTACCAAGTTTTGCAAGGAGACATCATAGAAGAACTGAGTCCTCAGACTTGGCTTTAGCAGACACTGACAGTATTATGCCAATGGAAGATATATGTAGTCAAAGGTTGCAATTCAGGGAACTGGGATTCAGGCTCCTAGTCATACTTTGAAATAAGCAATAGATCCAGGGTCTCACTAGATATAAAATAGGATGGTATGTACTTCATAAACCAGAATTACCAATGACTATAGTGGGGAGTTTTGATATACACAGATTCTCCAGACTAACTCATAATTTATATGTTGGGTAAGCCCTAAGATTTTGCTTGCATAAAATTTATGTGGGAAAGATAGCTACTTCCAAACATACAACACAATGATTTTGAAGACACTGGACATCAGACAATAAAGTACCAGTAATCCCTGAGAGATAAGAATCAAATGAGGTGAGCCCTAAAGTTATTCTAATGTATTGCCTTGAGAGTGTCCAGATCATATTGTTGGCAGGTGTGACTTAAGCTGATCTTGGCATACTCTTTGCATCTGGGTCATGATTTTGGGAGTCTGAGGAAACCAAGACAGCTGTAGCATTTACAAGGTTGCCTGCTGGAGAAGAGAGACTAGTGAACAGCAAATATATCCCCAAACTGATAGAGAATTCATGCTCTAGCCTTTTGTTGAGTGCTACTCATAGAATGCATGTGAAAAAAGCACAAATGAAGAAAAAAATGCAGGATCTTAATAAAAACTCAGAAAACTAGAAAAATCTGATAGATGATGGTATCTATGAAAAACTTATAGTAATTATCATGTTAAATGGTGAAAACCAGAATTCTAGCCCTACCAACCGACTGCAGGCAGATAGCTGAGATCCTGGCAAGAGATGAGCCACCACAGTCATATTGTGGAGGCTCCATATGGAACCCCACAAAAAATGATGGGATGAACAAGGGACCCACAGCTACAGCCATTCAATCGACATAGGATAAGCCCGTGAGACAGAAACCAATGATTTTCGACACAAAAACCCCTAAGCTCACAACAATAAAACAGCCTTAATACTCACCCACCATGACTCAGGGAACTGAGTGGAAGAGGGGGCAGAAAGATTGTGAGAGCCATGGTGGGGGAGACTATCCAGAGGCATGGCACCCCTCAGTAACAACACACTTGGGCCAAGAGAACCAGGCTAAGTACTAGGCTATCCATGGTCCCCTGCCCCAAGGACTGATCCAGACGGCCCACGGAGGAGGATATCCAGCTGATTGGGAATGGGGAGGGGGGCCATTGAGGAATTAAGGATAACAACTCATTGTTGGCCCACTAATGTAACTCATTATGGATGATAAAAAAATTTTAAAAAATAAATAAAGGTGAATAATACTTCAAAAAAAAAAAAAGATCAGGACCAAGGTAGGTAAGGATGCCTGCTGTCATCACTCTATCTAATACTATATTGGAGGCACTAGCCAGAGCAATTAGGTAAGAAAATAGAAATTAAAAAGCACATGTTGGAATGAGTGAAGTCAGTTGGTCTTTACTTGCTGGAGGTATGATTTTTCTAAGTAGGAAATACAATGAACTTTACAAATCCATGAAAACTACAAAGTATTTCAGATAAAAACTGTGGAATACTTATTAATTGGAGAATAATAGCTTATCTATGGGTGGGAAGATTCATAAAATGTCAGATATTCCCAAAATGATCTAAATATGTTTCTCAATACCAAACAAGATCCCAGTAGGCATTTTTTTTGTAGTAGAAATTGATAAGTTGCTTAAATTTCTTAAAGAATTTCAGTGGATGTAAAAAAGCTGAAACAACATTGGAAAATAAAAAAGAAACGTAACATGGCCAATGGATAGAACTAAAATTAGATCTTGAGACAACCAGTTGGGAATCATCCTATCAAACTGAATTTTATTTAGTAAATGACTAGTTTGCAGATGTAACATGTATACTAGATATATGTGAGCTATATTCAGTTGGAAGGTTACAGACTGGGAGAAAGGAGATATAAGTATTGAGCATTAGACTCAAAGTATTTGAACTTGCATCAGCCTCAATTTCTTCATGCCTACAGGTGGGCATTCAGTATTCACCAGCCAGCCCTTATTTATTATAAGGATCAAGGTCTATAAAAATACAATCTCAAAGGACAAAACTCTATGTGAAACAAAAATTCTGTTAACATGTAAATATAGAAATCTATAAATATATCCTTATGAATGAAATTTATGTTTCATAATATATATGTTGAGTATTTTCAAAATGGAAAATTCATCTAAATATTACCAATTCTGGAGGGGAAAATGGTGCTAGAATGAAAGAGACGTTCACCCCTTATAGGGAGAGAGCTTGGTGCTCAATCTAAAATTGTAAGTTTTGGATTGGGTATTGATATGGGTGAGAAAGATGTATGAAAGAAAGGCTATAATTTAGGCACATAGTAATTAATACTCAGCAGGGGTTTTTAACTGCACTTCTTGCTGACCCCATAGGTATTTGGGAAGAAACCAAGCATGTGAAGACGATGTATAACATTTGACACTTACATTAGGCATTTCATCATGTTAGCAAGAAATACACGTGGATTTTAAGCAAAACCTCCCCCTCTCCTCAACTAACCCAACAACTATACTATCCTTTATAAAATAGGATAGTAAGAGCACTCCCTTCTGTTGGGAATAATTTAAGTCGTGGAATTTGGACTATTTTCAATACTGCCATGGAAACTGAGAACCACTTGTGAAGCACTGTCCTAACAATTTTAAAATTTGACGTTATCTTCCCTTTGATGTTCTTTGGTTCTTGACATTAACTTTCTAATAAGCGGTCTATTCATTTCTTGAGAAAAACAAGGAAGAAGAAAAAGTAATGCCTACATAAGTCCCTGCATTCGGTGTATATTCAGCCAGTCTATTCAGTTATTCATTATACGTATGGGGAACACCTTACCCACGTATTTACTTACATTCATGTATGAACTACTGAGGCAGATTTTATCTAAGCCCCACCAGAAAGCTAGCTTCATTATTTTGTAATGACCCAGCACTGTGGGTGCCTGTCTGTGTGGTGTGTCCGTGTCTACCCATTGACTCTCCTCCTTTAGAAACTTTGAGTTGAAAGAAAATCCATCCTTTTTTGGCTAAGAAGGATGAGGCTAATTAAATTCTCATAGGCATCCTTCCTAATGTAGTAATACTAAATCCAGGGATAAGTTGTCTTGGCAACTGCTTTGGCGACTGTTACCAGCTTGCCTTTTCAGCTTGTGAATAAAGATGGTTGAGAATGTAAATCAGCAGCTGAGGTCCAACAGCTTTTTTATGGTCCCCTCCCTCTTCCTAAGAAGCTGGACACTAATTGATAACACAGTGCACTGCACTTTTGATTCTGTGTGAATAATAAAGCCACACTTACAGCTCAGCCTTTGGATGGTTACATATATTATTCATGCTTTCAAAATGTAATAAAGATACATACTTAATATAACTTTTGCAATTAAAGTTTATGGCCAAGCTCAGTGATGGTTATAGTTTTTGGCAGAGATTTTAATTTTGTTCAAATGCTTTCTTGAGATTTATAAAGCAGCTTCAAGCATAAACATGGTTAGCTCAGGGCAAAGGGAGGAGCAAAATCAATCTCCATGCACTGTAAGATGATACAAATCCACCCGTAATTCCATGCACACGAAGATGACATAGACCGACCCAGTCATTCCATGGACCTGGTGGGAGACTAGATAACAATTTCTTTTTAAACATATTTCTTTTTATTTTATTTATTTATTTATATTTATTCATTTTCAAGCAGAGAGATAGAGAGAGAGAGAGAGAGAGAGAGAGAGAGAGAGAGAGAGCGAGCATACCAGGGCTACCACCTTGTGGGTCTGGCTTATGTGGGTCCTGGGGAATTGAACCCGGGGCCTTAGGCACTGGAGGCAAGTGCCTTAACCGCTGAGCCATCTCTCCAGCCCACATATTTCTTTTTAATAAAAAAAATCCATTTAGTGCCCAATGAAGAGATTGGCAAATGAGTCCGTCTGCTGATCATCAATTCTCTTATCAGGCTGATATGCACTGATGTCCTTCCTTTAGCACTGAAATACTATGCGCCAATAAAACAACTTTCTGTTCATAACAAAGGAATTCTTACTTACACAGGCTTAACATTGGATTCTTTATAAAACCTAGGATATTCAATAAGTATATTAGACCAAAGGGGAGTTAACCTAAGATTCCCTGACTCAAACTGCACTTTGAAGAAGCAGATGCTGAGATTTTGAGAAATTGCAAGCATTCACTGATCAGGCCATGTGACTTCAGCATTGCACAAGTCACATAGAGGGTCTTGTCATGGTGCCTTCCCCATGCACATATTTCTGGCTATGGTGGTTTCAGTCAGAAGTCCCCCATCAACTAAATGTGTTTGAATGCTTGGTCCCTAGCTGATGGCAATTTGGGAGGTGTAATCTTATTGAAGGAGGTGTTATTGGGGATGGGCCTTGGGGTGCTATATCCAACTCTCCAATACCAGAGCTTGACTCACCTGCTGCTGTTTTCCTCCTGATATGGTAAAGGTGATGCCCAGCACGAAGCTTCCCCTTGAGACTATAAGCCAAAATATAAACCTCCTTCCATCAGCTGCCTGTGGTCATGTTCTTTATCTCAGCAATTCAAAGGTAACCACAACATGTCTGAAACAACCTTTTCCAAGTATCTTTATTTTTTATAGAAGCAACGTGGTATAGCTCAGAAATATAAGCTTAGGTGTTATATAGACCTTTTGCTCAAATTTTGGATTGTTTACATTGAAAACAAATTCTCTCTCTTCCAAAATCTTGATTCTCATATAATTCTTATGGCCTTATAGTGACCACCTCTACAAAAAAACTGACCTGAAAATATCAAGATAAAAGGGCTTTTAAAATTCATGGTTTGCCCACTAAATAATGTAACTCATTATGGACAATAAATATATATTTAAAAAATTCCATATATAGCTTCAATATCAGACTTCATCAAACAGAAGAAAATAAGCTTAAAATCAAGACTTTTGAAATTACCCAATTAGGGGTGACAAAAGAAATATATGGCCATAAGGAAGAGACTTGTGGCTTGTCCAGACTGAATCTCTTTCTCTTGCTTTCTGTCTGTAGGGATTAGTCAGCAGCAAAACCTATGGTACTTGCTTCCTGACATGTCAAAGCTAAGAAAGGCTACAAGGTACTTGTCATGGTTTGATACAGGTGTCCCCCACAAACAATTGAATGTGTTCTGATAGATCAATCCTCAGCTGATGGCAATTCGGGAATTAGAACCTCATTAGAGCTGTGTTGTTGGGGGTGGGCTTATGGGGTTATAAGCCAGCTTCCCCTTGCCAGAGTTTGGCACACCTTCCTGCCGCTGTTTGCAGTGCTGTGGCAGAGGTGATGTCCAGCCCTCTGCTCATGCCATCATTTTCCCTGCCAGAATGGAGTCTCCCCTCGAGTCCGTAAGCCAAATAAACCCATTCCTCTACAAGCCACTTTTGTTTGGGTTCTTTTTGCGCAGCAACAAGAAAGCTGACTGCAACAGTACTGCAGCTCTCTCTCCTTCTGATACAGTGTTCTCACTTTAAGAAACCCAGCACTTCTGAAGCATAAAATACAGTGCTTTGTCAGAGTTACTCATTGGCCAGGTTCTCCAATACCAATTTGATGGAAATATCAATATCTTCAATGACCAATGTGGTGGATACCAACTCCATATGACTCCGAGGTACTTGAAACATAGCTAATCTGATAGAAGAACTGAATTTTTAATTTATCTAAAGTTTAAATAGTTACATGTGAATAGAGGTTACCTCTTATACAGCGCAATTCAAAATACAGGAGTCTGCTTCTCTATCTCCTCTTCTCATTCTTCCCTTTCTATTGTCTCACCTTTATTTTATGTTTTCCTTCATATGTAATAAAGTAACCCAGGCAAAATAGTATACTTACTGTGTTTCTTCCAAAGAAATTACTTGTTTTTAATGAAATCCTTTTAGGGACAGTCTTTTGTCATAGTAGTCCTTACTCACTAGGCAAGTGCTCTACCACTGAGCTATAATCCTAGTCCCTGAAAACAGTCTTAAACTAGGGAAAAAAATGAATTTCATGCTCCATAGAGTCCTGGTAGGAAAAACCCTCTGTGATTATCCCAGGCCCCTCAGACCACATCTTCTAATCATCCTATAGCACACAGTCTTGGTTGAGCACCCTGTGTGATTTCTTGGTCTTCCTCAGTCATGTCTTCCTCCCTATGATTGACATCTCAGATACTTTAATGCCAATGGCTTCCAGTGCTTCAAGCCATTAGGGTGAGATGTTTTCAATAGGTAGAATCCACTTCTGAGGGGCTGGAGAGATGGCTCAGCGGTTAAGGCACTTGCCTCCAGTGCCTAAGGCCCTGGGTTCAATTCCCCAGGACCCACGTAAGCAAGACCCACACGGTGGTGGCCCTGGTGCATTCTCTCTCTCTCTCTCTCTCTCTGTTTGAAAATGAATAAATAAAATATTTTAAAAAATAAATTAAAAAAAAAAAAGAATCCACTTCTGAGGCTTCGCTCATCTGTTTCTGCTCTCCTCCTCTCCGTGGATTGCATTCAAGTCCCAGTTTCCTTAAACCCTGATCATTCATAGCTGTCCATTCATAGCTTGAGCTCTGCTCCGTTGTGCTGGTGCTGAATGAAAACAAAAAGAAACAAGATGAACACAGGGATTAGTCCTCTCCAGGGGAAGACGGGTGGACTCTTGAGGGGTATCCTCTCGGAAGTGTTCCTAATTTCTTCAGAACCTTCTCCCTGGTCTAGGGCCTGGCTTGGCATCTCAGCTCCTGAAGTCTCCTCTTTCAACAGCGACTGCCAAGAGCATGACTTGGAGAGCCGAGGCCTGACTCTGAACCCTCTTGGTTTGCCTTTCTAGATACCAGCCCCTCCTTACCAGACACGTGGGAGTCGAAAGTCAGAGGTTCCTTGAGAGCGGATTACAGGGCTACTTTCTTGATTGTTTCAATAAATTGCTTCCTGAAATTAAGCCCCAGTGGAATCCTTTCTGAGGAAAAGTCACAGTCATTCAACAACCGTCACTACTCTCCCCGCTGCCTAAAGTAGCCCTTCCATCCTTTCTTTCTGATGGTGTGAATAATCTGTTCCTTGCACTCTTGTTATCCAGAGTAGTGAAGAATAAAAATGACTTTTGCCCCACTTATTAGTAAATTGACAAATTATGATTTTAAGAAAGTTGTAATGAAGCTAAAGGAAATATCTCCATTTTGTTTAATGGTTTCCCATTTCAGGACCTCTGTCTAGGTAAATTTCTTTCACTTCATATTAGATCCTCAGAAAGGTATGGTTTTCATTCTTACTTGTATGAGGAAATGGAGGCTGTGGGAATTGGGGTAAATTCAGCTTCTGGAGGTCGAGTTGATACACATCTGGGCTCTGTCTGGTCCTGGTTATTAACATACATTTAACAACTGAAAAATCAGGCTGGTGTGAGAGGCATATAACCCATCCTTCCTATATGGATTCCAGGTGCCTTTAGCACCGAGTCTGACGTACCCATTATGGCAGATCTGGTAAGAACTGAAATGAAGATATTTGTTTTTGAATTATTTTATCATATCTTTGTGGAAATATTTCTTTAATACTATCATTAAGTCCTATTTTTATGCAGTAAATTTTTCTGTTATTCAATTATTCTTGATTATGGTTTCTAAAAAGTGTCTGTGTGCATTTTGTTCCCCTATATATACACACATATACATCTAGTCTTCCAATTTGACCTTTGAATTTTTACTTTTAGGATGGAAAGAAATCTCATTTTCTGATAATACCTGTTTGAAAAGTTGGGTTTCATTTTGAGTTTTTTGTTATAAACAGACTCTCATGTAGGTAGATTTATTTATTTATTTATTGAGACAAGAGCTTACTATCTAGCTCAGCTTGGCCTAGAATTTATGAATCTTTTGTCTCAGCCTCCTGAGTGCTGGGTTTTCGGCATGCACTATAGCACTTGGTTTGCTTGCCATGTAGCTGGTTTCTTTCTTCCTTCGTCTTCTTCCCTTCTCCTTCTGTTTTGAGACAGCATTTTGCTCTGCAGCCCAGGCTGGTTTTGAACTCACTATATACTCAGGTTGGACTTGAACTCATTCTTCCTGCCTCAGTCACCTGAAAGCACTACTTTGATTAAGGCAACTAGCTCTTGAGACCTCAATCTTCCACCAGGGAAAGTAGAAAGAAGGTTGTATAACTCAAGAAATTAAAGCTTTAGAAATGGGTCTGACATCATCAGCGTTTTGTCGCCAAGTATAATGTCTTCTCCTGACCCTCGTCACTTGAACTTCTTCAGGGATGGACAAGTCACCAACTCATGGAATCACCATACCTAATGCCTAATGTTCACGTCTGGAACATTCACTTTGCACGAGAGTGTCTAGGACCCTACCTCCTTATAGAAGATTCGATTTTCATAAATATCTGAAAATATGCGATTAGTTTTGCATATCATCTGAGAAAGGTAAAGGACTGCTCACTTCAAAATGCCACAAGGTGGCAGCCTCTTAGAACATTAGGCCTGGCCCTCCAAGAGCCATAGAGCACATAGTGGTTGAACTTGCCTTAGGTGCTCAGATATATGGAGATAACAGGGCCAAGCATCTGCCAAGGTGTTTGCTGCTGAGAGGTCAATCAGCCGACAGTCCAGGAGCCACTTCTTGGTGGTGCTTCTTAAAAAACATTAGCTACATCACTCATAACGCCAGCCAGGTCTGTCAGGATACTTTGTTCTCATAAAGACAAAACCTAATTTGGTTAAGAAAGAAAAGGGGGTGAGGGTGTAGAAAAGAGACTTTCTTATATTTTCTTATTACTCAAAGTCATTGATTCTCAACCTTGCATGTACATTAGAATATCCTTAGGGAACTTCGAAAGGACTCTCTGGGGCAGTGTCCCAGAGATTAATTTTTAAAAGCACTCCAGGTGATTCTACAGTGTATTCAGAGTTGGAAACCATCTTTTCAGGCCCTCTCAATTTATTCATTCATTCACTTGCCATTTATTGCATGCTTCCTCATGTCAGCATTGAGCAAGGCAACGGTGATGATGGAAAATGAGATTTTACAATTGCCCCCAAAGACCTTGCAAGTTAGTAATTCAATTCAGTGGAAGTCAATTCAGCAAACATTTATCAAGCTCCTAGTACATGACAGGTTCTATGGCAGATACTTAGGAGGCAGAGATGAGAGAAATTCCTGCTGGCCAGCATTTATATTCCGGTGTGTGGTGTGTACAACCAATTATCATGTATTATTATTCATATCTTACTTTTCTATAACATCTCACAGCAACACAAAGCACTTGCCTCACCCAATAATTTTTGAGGCTGGTGAACAGCCAGCTATTATTGTACCTGAAGTTCTGAGCTGACATTGATGTGGTTTATTTATAAGGAACAGAGTTCCGTATCCAGGTCTATGGGCTCCATGGTCAGTGCCCACTGCCTTTTCTCATGTTGGATGTGGGTTTTAGCAGGGAGTGATCAATTTTTACTACAGTGGAGCTGTTCTGGAGTGGATTTGTGGATTTGACCTGGCCATTCTTTTCCCTAAAGACTGAGGAGAGGACCATTTCTATCCACACACATCAGAGGATATCTTCACCACCCAGCCCAAGGCTTCTTCTGCTCCTAGATTTACATGTATTTCCATTTTAAAAATATGAATCTTTTACTTCCACCAAAGTGTTGATCTCTAAAGTTGCTCTGATGTCTACTGTCTTAAAGGGAAAACAAAAAATATTTAGTTCTATCAGCAGATGTGCTTGCTATCGGCCTCTGTCAGTCACAGAGAGGTTTAATTAGGGGACTGTAAATTAGTCCAAATGTAGATTCAGGGAGCCAGACAAGTCTCATTTTCAGAGATTCTCCATTCTGTCTTCTAATAGAATGTGACGCTCATTGCCATATGGACGGGGACTGGTACATAAGGCAGTTGATGATGAACATGTTTTAATAATTAACCGTATGGTTGATTTGGAGAGTTGACTTAAAGAAATGAGTGTGGCTTAATGTTCTCCTTATGTAAAGAACCAAAATGATATGAGCATCCTTCCAGGCTGTAAGTCCAGGGGGATGTTCTGAGTAGGGTTCTGGGTTCCCCCAGGAATAGTGGATCTGCTCAGATGCCCCTCACCTTTCTGTTGTTGAGAAGATTCTGTTGTTGAGAATCTAAACATGGGATGTGGAAGTGCATGGCGCTGTTGGGGATGACAAGGTTTAAATACCGAAGACTCAGAAGAACACTAATACTTTGCTGTGCCCCCAGCAGAAGACCTTTATTTGGTGAAGAATTGAAACAGGATTTTAAAGAGCACTTGAGGGGTTGAAATGCAAATGGAAGCATGAGAAGCTCCTCCAATATGCAAATCATCTACTCAGGGAAGTGGACTTAAGTTTGCTTTGTCCAGCTCCCAAGAGAAGGACAATGATCTGCCCTGGAGGTGACCAAGGGGCACATTTCATATTCTTGAGAGAACATTAGCATGACTGAGAGTGGAAGCTATGTGTCACAAACTCCACTTTCAGAGACATTCTGGAACACTTATTAGAAATGTGGAAGTTGGGATTCTTGAACTAGAAAATAAATTGAATTTAATGAAATTTGCTGAAACTATATAATTATTCTAAATGAGTTCCTAATTTTTCTGGAACTGAGGAAATGGTTCAGTTGGTTGAGTGCTTACCATGCAAACATGAAGACCTGGGTTCAAATCCACAGCACCCATGTAAAGCTGGGTGTGGCTGCATGTGTCTCTAATCCCAGGGCTAGGGAGGCAGAGATAGGGAGACCCCTGGGACTGGCTGGACAACTGTTCTTGCTGAATTGCTGAGCTCCAGGTTCAGCTAGAGACCCCGTGGCAAAAAGTCAAGTGGAGAGTTACTGAGGAACATAGCTGATGTTGACCTCTAGCCTCCACACATGCACATACGCATGCACACTTGCACACACACACACACACAAACACACTTGTATATATACATCTATGCATATATATGCAAGAAATCAAAAAGGAGAACAAAGTTTACCCCAAATATGATACTTTAATGTTTCTGTGTTTATCATATTGCCTTTGGTCACAAATCTTAATTCACACAGGTAGAATGGAACAGCTGATTGATGTTAAAATAATTATTCATGATTGTGCAGACAACAGGTAATCACTTGGTAGTCATGAGAGATGATTAACCTGTTAAATGAACATATAGATTACTTTTCATTTTGCCACGCTCAGCAGGGAGGATGGGTCTTTTTTTATTGTCCATAATGAGTTACATTATTTAGTGGGCAAACAATGAGTTGTTATCCCCGATGCCCCCCTCCCCCATCCCCAATCCACTGGATATCCTCCTCCGTGGGCCATCTGGATCAGTCCTTGTGACAGGGGACCATGGATAGCCTAGTATTCAGCCAGGTTCTCCTAGCCATGCCTCTGGATAATCTCCCCCACCACAGCTCTCACAATCTTTCTGCCCCCTTTTCCGCTCAGTTCCCTGAGTCGTGGTGGACGAGTATTAAGGCTGCTTTATTGTTGTGAGTTTAGGGGTCTTTGTAAGATGGGTCTTATGACTCCTGACTTCATTCTAACTTCCAACCTCATCTTGATCTTCACCCCTCATGGCTTATATTGAGTCATACTCAAGTCCTGGGTGTTTTCTGAAAGCACGTTTAAATTAATATTTTTATTTATTTATCTGCATGAGAGAGATAGAAGAGAGGCTAAGAGAATGGGCACACCAGGGCCTGCAGCCTCTGCAAACTGACTCCAGATGCATGTGCCACTTGTGCATCTGGCTTTACCTTGGGTACTGGGGAATGGAACTCAGGTGTTAGCCTTTGCAGGCAAGTGCCTTAAACACTGAGGCATCTCTCCAGAACTGAAACCACACTTTTTAATGATGCCTTTAAGCCTTTGCTTAGGCTGTTTTACGTCTGTTAATTAGATCTTTCCACTCTCCACTGACAAGTCTACCCACCTCACCTTGTCTGCCTCTCACTCTCCAAGGTTCAGCTCAGGTTTCATCCTGCATGACAAGCCTTGTCTGAGCCCCAAGGCTGTGTTCCCTGCCATCTTCTCTTCCCATAGCACTACCACATCACTGTGCTCTCCTTTGCACTCCTGGAAGACATTATTCATCATAATTTTCTTACCTGAGCCTGTATCCAATTTCAGAGTCTTTCAAGTCATTCCAGTTCGTACTGTCCAGAGTTGACAACTCATTTGTGACCTCATCTGCATTCCTCCTCATGACACCGCCTGTGCTGTGTTTAACGGGCCTCTATATTAGCTCTTAACATAGAGCTATAGTTACTAGGAGGCGGAATGTCATTTAGATGTTTCTAAATACTACTCCTGGGTATAGAATTAAAATGGAACTTTCGGCAGAGAGAACTTTAGAAGGGAGAAAAGAGTTCTGCAAGTTTTCCTCCAGGACAAGCATTGATTGAATAGGAAATGGATTGGGGACATGATGACCTATGACCTATGTCCTTCCAGAAGATGGCTGGAAATAATGCACTTGGTGCTCTTGTAAGGGTCTCAAAAACTCTCCAGCTCAGGACCTGAAGATCCTGGCACACAGGATGTAGCTTGCCTGTGAAGACTTCTCATTCTTCAATAAGCAGTGTTGTGTCAAGGGCAGAGCTTTCTAGGCTGGTGTCCTCCAACTGCTTGGCAGAGAGCTCTCTCTTTTGCAACTGAAAATGCCTAGCTCTTTGTGACCTCCAGCTCAGACATCTCTTGCCACCTGGTCTCTGTTCGGCTCTGCCCATCTTGATAGCTCTCGGCATGGGCCCCACTTCCTTTCTTTTGCTCCATGCATGGGGCATGCTTTTGGAGAACTTGTCCTTGGCAAGCATTTACTTCTGAACTCCCAGAACAGTAAGTCTTGCTGTGAAGCAATCTGATGGTGATGGCACCTGTTAGGGATGATGGCACAGACACTGGAGGGAGACAGAGATGATTCTATCATCCACATCCAGTGGGATTTTTGGAATGATGCTGAATGCTAATTAGCAGTCTTAGTTTTTTAAAAAGAATACTTTGAATAATTATACTTATCACATATGGTTTGGAGATCAAGTATATGTGTGGTATCCTTAGCAGACAGGAACTTATGAGATTTTGAATATCTTCACAAAAATACCCAAAACTATTCTGAGTCTAAAAATTAGGGTGGGGTTGAATCATTTCCATTGTAGGAACTGTTGGAAAACTTCTTGGAAAAATAAATTTTGAGCAGGTCATTGGGGCAAAGGTGGTCAGTTATAACATCACAAAGGTAAAATGACATTTGTTAATGTCAGAGATGAGAGCTGGGATACAGTGATCATGGTCAGAGGTGAGAGCTGGGATACAGTGGTCATGATTTGGGGTGTGGGGAGGAGGGATGGAGTACAAATTAAAATAAGTAAATGTGCAAACAAAGCTGAGAGGTGTGAGATGTATTTTGCTTTTTCTGTCTGGGGAGAATATCAAGAGGACTGTTTTACCAAGTTCAGTGGGAAACCAGTTAGTAGTAGCAGGTGATCCCAGTCCTGGGAATTTGTGTGCGAACAGAGGGGACTCGTGATTTAGACATGATTAGTTTTGTCCTTGTGCTCAAAAGCAATGGATTTATGACTTCCACTGCTTCTATTTCAGGCTCTGAAATCGCTGTATTAGTTACTTTCTTAGGAACTCTTTAAAGGCTTAAGGGATAGATTGGATAGCAACTCCTTTATCCAGAGGGTGAGTCTTCAGTGGACGTTCTGCCACCATTCAGGACTGAGTGGGGGACTCTGGTAGAGCTGGTTAACATTCTCAAGTGCAGGGAGGACTGAAAGGATCATTGGAGGAAGAGGAGATGCTGAGATGAAGGCAGGCTGAGTACCAAAATCAGGGATCAACCCAATTGTCCATTCTGCCTTGGAAATGCTCACCACTGAGGAAAGGTGCTTCTGTCTATGAGACTGTCATGGTGTTTAACTTCAAGAATGACTGAGGCATGTGAGAAAGTTCTATTCAGTAGATGAGTTGTGAGACCCACTCAAACCTGTCCAGAGACGGGGCAATCACAAAGCTCTGGTATGTAAAAGGAACCATGAGTCAGCAGAAGTTTTGACAGAAAGAAGGATTTAGGGCTATGGAGCAGTGAAACAGCAGCTTTCCAATGGCTATCACTCTGTGGAAGAAAGGCCACATTTGTTGCCTAAGGAAGACTTGAGAATAAACCAACCAATGCATAGGAAGTCCCATAAAATGTATTTCCTGAGATTTCTGTGAAATTATAAAATAATCCCTTCACTCTTCTTGGGTGCATCACTTCATCTGAGGACAGGGACTATTTTTTTTTAAATTTGTGTGTAAGTCCCTGGATTATAGAATACTGATAGAAAGAATGGACATATAAAAAGGTCTGTAGAGTAAATTGATAATTAACCAAATTAATTTTGTTGGTTTTAGAGCTGGGGAGATGGCTCAGTGAGTAAAAGTGCTAGTTGCACACACGACGACCTGAGTTTGATCCCCAGCACCCATATAAACAAAGCTGGGTGTGGCCATGCACACCAGTAACCCTAATACTGAGGGGTGGAGACAAGAGGATCACTGAGGCTTACTGGTCCTGAAGTCCATCCAGATTCAGTGAGAGAGTCTGTCTCAAGGATGCAGCATAAGTGACTGTGGAGGGTTCCAATGTCCTGCTCTGGCTTGCTCATATATGCAGGTGGGGTGGGTGCATCTGCTTGTGCCAACACCACACACACCACCACCACAATTGGGGTGTGCTTACACACCACCACCACCACCACCACCACCACCATTGGGGTGTGCTTATACAACACTACACACATACCATCACCGTCATTGGGTGTGCTTACACAACACCACACATACCACCACCACCATTGGGGTGTGCTTACACAGCACCACACACCACCACCACTATCATCATTGTGGTGTGCTTACACCACACACACACACCACCACCACACCACCACCACCATTGTGGTGTGCATACACCACAAACACACACACCATCACCACCATTGGTGTGTGCTTACACCACCACCACCACCACCATCAACATACAGCACATATCACCAAATTTTGTAGGTTGTATGCTTCAACCATGCCTGTTCATATATATATATGTAAACTTTTTCAAGCTCTTGTTATTAGAACCAGGCTAACTATGACTCATTCAACCAACTTTATTAAAAAGATAAAGTAGATACTATTACTATAGCCTACATACTCTTACATAGACTCCAAACATCTTCCTCACGATTACACAGAAAGTGACTAAATGATACAGGATTTTTTTTATTAAGTTAGTTAATTAATTTTTTGAGACAGAATCTCACTATGCAACTGAGGCTAGCCTGAAACTCTGTACGTATCCCAGGATAATCCCATATTCATGATCTCCCTGCCTTTATCTCTTGAGTGCTGGGATTACTGATGTGTGCCACCCCACCTGGAGAATGATCCAGGAGTTACATCTGTATGTTATGTGATCCCTAGGATTGTTTGAGTGTAGGAGTGATCATGGACAATATTAATGAGGTATAACATATCTAAACTACCTTAGAAATCCTGAATACTAAATTCTAGGCATGAAGCATTTGCTCATTTAATCCATATTGCAGCCTCATGGATCATAACTGTTGAAGAGTCTGAAAGTCATGCAGAGAGCTCCAAAGATGCAATGGCCCTCCCTGCATCATCACCCATGCTGTGGTAGGCTTTTTGGTGCTGTAGCTTTCATTTGAGTCACCCATACTCCGGTGAGTAACCCCAATAAACTCATTGGATCACCAAGCTGAACTTTGGTGGAATTGTCACTTTGGACTGTCATTGGTGCTGTACCTGAGGTGAATAGACATTTGTTCATGGCTCCCCAGAAAAAATTAACAGAATGCCTTTCTCTCTCTCTCTCTCTCTCTCTCTCTCTCTCTCTCTCTCTCTCAGCGATATTACAGGAACATAAATAATGGCTCCTCTTCTAGGAAGTGCAAATTGTATTTTGGATTTGACTTGGAACTGAATTTCATCACTGCACTTGGGTAGTAACATGCCAAAAATGCCTGGATATTTACCCAGTGGCTTAGGAGGTAGGCTAGAAGCGACAAAGAAACTTATCCTCAAGGCAGGATCGTGGGGAGAACTGAACATTTAGGATTAAATGGAGGTGAGTCCAGGTTCTGTTTTAACATGTAACTACTTATGTGACCTTAGAGACCAGTCACATCACACTTTTCATGATGCAGCTGTGTGAGTGTGGTAATTATCCTCCTTTCATAATGTTATTGTAAAATTTCAAAAATAAAGTCCTCAACTTTGTGACGGACACATGTCATTCCACTGTGTCTTTTCCTTCTTTACCTCGATCACCATGTCTCTCTTCTGTTTCTTCTTGGTCCCACGGGCTCATTTCATTCTTCCCTTTCTTGCTTTCTGTTTCTTCATCATTATTCATAACTTCCTTCTTGGGAAGAATCTGTTATGGGATGAGCAGAGTTAGGTTGAGAAAAACTAGTGTGGGCCTCTTTTCATGGCCCATCTTAGCTGCCTGTTGACTCTGAGTCTATTTCAGGGGCCTGTCAGACCCACAGAAGTTACACAAGATGTGGGCCAAAAATTCACCATACATCACCTGGAAAAATACTCATTAAGCAAACAATATGTAATTATAGGGCTTCTCTGTAGATCCATAGTTTTGGTGAACCCTCCTTACGACCTTGTCCTTCCCTACATTCTGCATCACGTGACCACTTACACCTTTCCATCCCAGGTATCCCTTCCTCTGCTTTCATATTCCATGTGCTCTATTAAATGCTCCTCCCAACTTAACGCCCTCCACAACCCCTTTCTAGGTTTGTGGCGTCTTCAGAGATTCACTCCAAGCTAATCTCAGCAAATGAGAACTAACCCCAAACATGTGGTATTTGTTTTTCTCAGCCTGGGTTTCCTCGCTTAGTTTAATATTTTCCAGTTCCATCCATTTTCCTAAAAAATCCATTTATTTTATAGTCGAGTAAACTTTCCTTCTGTATATGTACCACATATTCATTATCCAGATAGATCTCTGAGGGCTAATTGAAATGTAATTTTAACAAAAGAAATATGTGTTTGAACAAAAGTTGCCTATGTAGATGGATAATGCTGTGCCCAGAAGCCATAGGTTATTGACAAAAACCTCTCTATGAGTCATTGATCAGGCAGACCCCAGATGTCTCCCAAATTTTACCGTTGATTTTAGCTGTCCACTGGAGTTAGATGGCAGGACTATGCTGTTGAAGACACAATGCATTATGAATGCAAAATTAAACTTGAGTTGAGCTGAAAGATTCTTCCTTGCTGACTAGCTTTCACAGTTCTGGAAGTTGCTATGCATACTGCTAAGGGGAAAAAATCATCAGTGCTCTTACCCAGATATGGACCCTGTGTGCTACAATTTTTACATGCCAGACAAGATGTGCTCACTGGTACAATAATGGAAATACTTTGGGGGGTATTATTATGGAAGCAACCAACCAGTATCTGATTGATTTTGAAGTCTGTTCCACTGGAGTGAAACCATGCCTGTCAGAGCCCATGGCTGGGGAGGTCATAGTCCCCAGCTAGTACTAGATATTTATGTTTATGTAAGGGAGCTAGTACTAGATATTTATGTTTACACACTTATTTTAATGCTGCTCTCAGTCTTGACCAGAGAAGTTTCTTACTGCAGTGGGTGGAGGTGAAGGCAGTGATGTATCGCTGGTCAAAGTGATGAGAATAAAAGTATATCTATTGCTCAGGAAACATCATGGAAGAGGGGATGGAAATAACATAAGAGCTGGAGGAGGGGAAGAATGCTAGATGATGTCTTCTGGATACAACATGGCTGCTCCGCTAAAGAACTCACTGTGAATACTTGCACAAGACCTGCACAAGACTGGGCCTGCCTGTCAACATTTCAGCATGGATGGGGAAGGGGCTCATGAGGCTCCCTTGAGGAGGAATTGGCAGGTAATCATTGCTGGGAGGGGGATAAAAATCATATTCTTCAGAGGTGTAACCACTGTTAAGCTGCCCATGTGGGAGAACATAAATCCCCACCCATGTCCATGCTAGCAACCCTAATTAAACTCAGAGGATCCCAGAAAAGAGTAATTATATGTTTGAAGATGTCATAAGGAAACTAGTTTGTATGTTAATTAAAAAATAAAATAACTTAAAAAGGATCTAATGTCTCTATATCCTTGGCAGGGGTCATAATAAATGCACAGCCATCACTAGGGTCAGGAGGACTGAGCACCAAAGTCATTCCTGACGTCCTAAGGGACAATTGCTGATGAAAAGGAATTGACTCAGTTTTGCTATCTTTACCCTCTTGCCCGCCAGCTTGGGCAGACTTTAGCCTTTGTGCCTCTGTCTGACATGTAAACTAAGAAGATTAAACTAGATGCTTTTTTTTCCCACCTCTCTTCTCCTTCCTAACCTAAACAATGAATGTCTGTATAATGAACTCTACAATAAATAAAAATTTAACCAAAAGAAAAAAAACATTATGTCTCCCCAGTATAGGAGACACTGTTAGGCTAAGGGCATCTCATTGTTGGTGATTCTGAGTAATCTTTTGGCCTCTTACTCCCTCTCTCTCGTGGGGATTTATGCTGCCTCCTGCCAGGGTGTTGTGGGAAAGATGAATTAGCTAATACTGGTAAAGGGCCTTTGATGATGACTGCTAAGTGTTTGCTCCATGTAATTGCCATTTTTTCCAAGAAAATGTCCACAAAGTTACTAATTAGGCATTGTTGAAGCACCTCTTGCCCCATCATTTTACAATTGTCTTGCAATTAGCTAGGATCAGTACCATTTCAAATGACATTTATCGCCCATTTTCTTTGGTTTAATTTTTGGAAATTTTATGGGAAGCCTGGGCTTTGTTTCTTATTCACTGCAACTTGAATAATTAACAATGTAAATATGGCTTTAGGTGGTGATATTGTCAACAGCAAGAGGGGTTTTTTTTTTTTAGAGATTTTAATGAAGAACAGTACTGGTGTACTTCATGTGAAAGTTTATAATGGTGGACTGTGTGTGTGTGTGTGTGTTTGTGTGTGTGTGTGTGTGTGTGTGTGTGTGTGTGTGTGTGTGTGTGTGTGTTTTACAGTGTACACAAGGGTGTGTATATTTTTGTGACCAGGAGTACAATATGAGAAAAGGGGGTAAACCAAGTCCTTATTTGGCTTACTTAGCTTTCCTGAAGGCACACACTGGACTAACTGATTAACCTTTTGCCCTTTTCTTACTGTAACCTGAAGATTTGAATGAGCTCAAATCAAGCATCAAGCATTAAATGCTTGTTATAGTATCAGCTATTGAGCTAGATATATCTCCTGCTTTCTTTAGTCTTTACAGCAATCTGAAGACGTCTTTCATAAATAGTTAAATGGAAGCTCAGAGAGGATAAACAAGATACCCAGGGTCATGCAGTTATTAATAGATGAAGACAGAACTTAGACTCAAGTCTGGACACTTTCCACTCTATTACTCAAGCCAAAAGTCTGAACTTTCTAGCCAGGAGTGAATCTTGCTCACCTCAACTTGTGTCTTCTCCAAGAAATCTTTCAGCATCATTTATCTAAGTATCTCTTCTCTCCTCTACTGTGGAATTACTTCCTATTGCTTTACACAGCCCGAGTTTTATTTTATCTGTGATTCAGCGAGGATGACAATATATTGTGATCATTATTAAAAGCATGGATTTTGGGAAAAAAAACTAGATTGCATTTCTTACTTTTCCTTGTCCTATTTGGGTAATCTTGAGCAAAACTTAACACCTTTGAAGCTGCATGTTTTTGATGGGAAGATAAAAGGAGGGAATTTAGGGGAAACTCTAGAATGCTTTAAGGTACAGGTGCAAACCAAGCAGACAATACGGAGGGCTGGGGAGATGGCTCAGATGCTAAAGCGCTTGCCTGGAACACATCAAAAGCTGCATCTGATTTTTGGAACCCATGTAAAAAGAAGAAAAACCAGTCATGCGCCTATAATCCCAGCAGTGGGGAGACAGAGACAGACAGGTCCTCAGGGATCACTGGCTAGCCAGACTATCATAATTGGTAATTTCCATGTCAATGAGAGACTCTGTTTCACAAAAGGTACATAAAACTAGAAGAACAATTTCCAAGGTTGTCCTCTGGCTTCCACACATAGTCACATACAGGCATGCACATCCAGACATACGTGTTTACTCACACACAATGAACACACACACAAGAGCATACAATATACAGTGGTTTCTTTGATGCATAAGATAAAGTGAATGTGTGAGTAATTGATAGTTACCTTTGCTCATTTGGCTGCTCCCAAAGTTTGTATCACTCAAGCTTTGCTGTAGGTCCAGTAAGTGACTTAAAGGAATAAAAATTTAGGAAGATATGAGAAAGCTAAAATGATTTGGCTGAGTCTCAGACATCACTCTGTGGCAGGAAAACTAGACTAAGTCATATTCATTATGGTGGAATATTCCACTTCTTGAAAGAATATTTTTACTTATTTAAATACAAGCAGAGAGATACGAGAGAGAGACAGAGAGACAGAGAGAATGGGTGCACCAGGGCCTCGAGCAGCTGTAAATGAACTCAAGATGTATCTTTATGCATCTGGATTACATAGGTACTGGGGAATTGAACTGGGGTCATTATGTTTATAGGCAAGCACTTTAACCATTGGGCAATCTCTCCAGCCCTCACTCAACTTCTTGACAGCCATTGTCACTGAGACCAGAAAGATGGATTACTAGTGCTCCGAAACAAGAACCACTGAGGCTCAGGGAATAGACAAGGTGTTAGGAAGTCTTGTGGGAAGTTTATTAGTGTAGTATTCTCTGAAGCAGTCCCTGCCTGGGCTGAGTAAACTGGTTTGCCTCAAAGCTGAGCCTGATCCAGAAGACATTCCTGGTGTTTACTGACTCTTTCAAGCTGTGCCATATTGAAGATAGAGCGCCCAGAGACCATCCCCAGGACAAAGGTTCAGTGCTGGACAAGGCAGCTTGCATTAGCCCATGGAGAACATTGTTAGAGAGGAATTCAGCTGCCAGATGTCAGCAACACCTGGTCTTGCAGCGATGGACATGAGCTTCTGAGTTCTAGAAAGGGGTGCAAGTAATGCACTCAGCATTTACTATGATGGTGGAAGAAAGATTTGAACTGGAAATACAGTATCTCTGAGTTAATTAATGTGTCCAATTAACATGCCAATTGTCAGGCTCATAATAAAACATACAAAGCGCTTTCCCTAGGAGTATGCATTTGTTTCCTTGGACAATATATGCAAGATCTTTTACTAGCTTATTGAACTGTCCAATAGATGGTGAACACTCAGATGATAGAAGGGGAATGACTGCGTGTGTGTGCGAGTGTGTGTGTGTGTGTGTGTGTGTGTGTGTGTGTGTGTGTGTGTGTAGGCAACATTTAGAACAAACAGATATTAACTGTTTTCTACTCAGGATTTTAGATCAGTAGCAAAAGGCCATTGCAACACACTTCAGTACCAGGCAGTTTCTGTGAGTCAAATCTTATTACTTGTAACTATGCAATGAAACCTGATATATGTTTTGGGGCATTGCACAATAACTCCATTTTAGGTCTGTAAATATTTACTGTACAGCTATGTGCTCATGAGGGATATGAAGCACCGTCTTTGTGAGATTACAGAGTTGTTCACACAGTGGTTATTTCTTATGTATTACTTCTTTAATAGGTAAGACTTAAAGTCAAACTGACCTATGAGCTTAATGTATTCAATGCCAGTAATCTGGAACATTCCTTGTAGTTCACTCGCCATCATTGAATGTCTAATTCTTTTTAGTCGGAGACTAACGAGAGAATTCTTGGTAAGTAGAAGAGAAAGCATATCCTTCCTGGGCCTGTGCTTCTTTGTATGGGCCATCACTGCTGCTCTCTGCACCCTTCCCACTCTCTTAGCTGCTGAATTCAGAACAAAGCTTCCAATCCAGCTCAGGGGAAGCTTGTCTCCAGCCTTTTCTAGCCTTTGCACACATTTGATGGTCACAGCCATCTCCTTGTTCAACTCCTCAGTAGCACTTTGTCTCAGTTCAGGACTTTTGTTTGTTTGTGCGTATGTGTGTGGGTATGCTTCATGCATGTGCTCACGTGCATAAATGTGTGGATACTGTCCAGTTTTTTTGGCACAGGGTCTCATTGGCTGGGAACTCACCAAGTAGAGTAGACTGGTTGAACAGTGAGCCCCAGGGATCCTCCTGTATGTTTCCTCAGTAGTGAGGTTCTATGCATATGCCACTGGGCCTGGCTTTTTAATGTGGTTCTTCTGGGGATCACTCTTGGGTCCTCGTGCTTGTAAGACAAGAACTTTACCACTGAGCTTTCTCCTAGGTCCATCAATTCTGTAATTCTTTAATTATCTTTCTTTTCTGTGGTTTATGTTATCTTTGAAGAGAGAATGACTTTTGTTTATCTTTTTGATTCAGAACACTTAGCATGAAATGAACCTGCAATTATAACTTGAATAAATGTACATAAATAGAGAAGCAAGCAATTTTTCCAATGTCTATTTGTAGTCGAAATATTTACAATTCATTGTCTTTGGGTGGAATGATATTAATTTCGTGACCATGGGAAAAATTATGCTATTTTTCAAGGACTAAAACAATAAAAAATGCTAAAACATGACAACATTCTTTTCCTCAGGCACCTGCTTTCTCTGTCTTGGTGAAACTCATGGTTTTCAAAATTTCTACCTTTCCAATGCTGCTGTAAGACGCATGATTAGTTAATGAATGACTGAGCTGATTTAATGACCCACTCTATCATCACACAGGATGTAGAACCTTATAACTTGAATATGCTGAATTAGAAGAAAGCTGTAACTCTAAGTGAATGGCTGAATTCCAATTCGATGGTCACTCATTGGGCATCTACCAAGGAGTAGATATGGTGCTGGAAACATTCTGCCTGCTGTCTTCATCATCAACTGACACTACCATCCCCTTCATGCTGCTGAAGGGAGGCTCATCGGTTGTTTGATATTAAACCCAGACTGATGAATTCCCACAGATTGAAGACTGACTGAGATTCAGACCCAGCGGGAGAAGGCTTTGCTGGAATGAATGTGTATAGATGTATGTGCTCTGCCAGGCTTGAGGATCTGTGACCTGCTGGCTTGGTGAGGACCTCTGCTGGAGACACCGATGAGCTGGGAGGTAGGAATGGAGGATCTGAGTTTCATTACTTGGTCACTCCTTGGGGCCATCAGGTGTTCCACGCATCAGCTCCCTGATCTGCATGTGTTCCTCATGGCTTCTCAGCACTCTTATCATAGGGTCAGCGACCCCATCAGTGCTGTATGCCCACCTCTCTGACTGTCAACTCACTGCAACACTCGCTCCCTGCCAGGAGGCTGGCAGGGGTGGCTTCAGTAGCAGCTGTCTTTCCTTAACAAGTCCTTCTCTGTCCAGAACTTTCTTCTCATCTCTCCTGTATCACTTAACTAAAGCCTTTCCATCCTTCAGCTCCCAGCCAAGCAGCTCTTTAAAGCCCAAGGCAGACTGCTGCTGCTGTCCAGCCTCTGCTCAGCTTCCTCTGTGAGTCACTAACATAGACCTGTCCTCCCTCCCTTCAGAGGACCTCGGTGACTGTGCAGATACATGCTTACTGATCAGTTGGGCAGTTGATATTTAATCAGGGTCAGCCCAGCATGGCCAACACAGACCTTACATGTCATCTAATCACAGATACCTACCTTGGATGCATCACCTTATCTTTCTGGAGCCCAATCTTCAGTGTCTATGTTAGCTGTTAGATCAATATTTGTCATTCACTTTCAAAAAACTGTCTGACATTCCCTCAGGGTATTAACTCATTTCTTCTCCACATACTTGTTAGGGGTAAAATAACTAATAGATGAATGGGTAGAAAATGATACCACTGGTACTCATCCTAGGCTTGAGTTTCAGGACATTTGCTATCTTGCAGTTTAATGATTTCCAGTGGAGTATCTGAGGCAGGCCTCCCTGTCATCAGAAGATCATGGCCATAGGAAAGGCAGCTATGTTAGTTAGTATGGGATTGGTTGGCAGCCAGAGCATTGGTTTTAGAAGCATTCCACCTGGATTAAAGCCCAATCCCACCCTTAATTAGCTCTGAGAATTTAAGTGAGTTTCTTAACCTGTCTCTGAGTTTTTCATGTAGTGTTGCTGTGAGAATTAAATAATTGATACCATTTTTATAATTTTTCTTTACAAATGGGTCAGAATAGCTATTAGATAAATATTTTCAAACTTCTTTTTACTTACTTAAGAGGTAACAGGCTGTGCTTTTTGAAGTGCCAACCTGTGATAACAACTTCCTCTGAAATATCCTGCTGTGTTTTTGGAGGGTATAATTGTTGCTTCTGCCTCCCTCCCTTCCTTTCTAAGTTACTGAGATCTGAGGACAATGACTGTTTCGCTGTTCCCTGGGCTCCCCTGTCTGTCTAAGATTCATTCATTCATTCAGCAAGCACAAACAAGCATATATCAAGCTCCTACAATGCTCTGGGCACTACTGCTGTGCAGATGAACTTTCAGGAATTTATAGTAGACTTGTTTTGTGGTGTACATCTCTGAGACCTTAGACAGGGACAGGGGCAGGAACACAATAGACAGCAGTGTTTTAACCTGTGTGATTAACATGCCACATAAAATATGACTTGTAAGATACAGTCTGGAAATATTTAATATATATTTTTAAAATTTCACACTGTAACAGGGGAGCTGGCAATTAGAAATTAGATAGTACCCAGCAAATTCCAATGCACCTCAGAATTTAAGGAGTACCCGAATTCTCGTCTACAAAGAATTAAAATTATAGACCACCAGAGGATAAGGTATAGTGGGAGACTTTATTTAAAAGAGAATGGGAAGTTACAGAGATCTCCAGCCACCAGGGTGGGGAGAACATGTGGGAGAGGTTTTAGCCAAAATCTATGCTGTTCAGCCAAACAAGCAGAAGAAGGAAAGACAACAGAGAGGGCTCCCTCATGAGGAAAAAGGTTCATGTGGGAAAAATCCTGAGCTCCCCCCTCACCATAGCCATTAGTCTGGGTTGGGGGAAAGCCTTACTTTCCTAAGGCCTGGAAATTTAGAAGTTCTTCTTCTAGGAAGCCATATGGAGGGAAGAAGGCTGGACTTTGTTGCAGTGACTTTTAAGACCTTGTCCAGGTAAGTCAGAGAGATAACTGGTTGGTCCATACCTGACCAATCAGTTTTAGCAGCTAGGTTTGGACTCTAGTTGAAATACCTCCCACTCAAGGGGGGGGGATCTATGGAACTTGCCTGAAGGAGTTAACTGTCTGTCACAACGTTTTACTCTATTTCTTAAAGCTTTTTCATATGGTTTTATTGATTTCCATTTTCATATTTATTGTGTCCATTCCTCTACTTACTTTCTGCACTCTTCTTTTTCTGACCCTTTAAGGTAGTAACACAAATTATTGAAAAACATTTTTGGGGGGTAAATTTAAGTATAAAGTGTGAAAGATTTTTTTGGTCTAAATATAAGTATCTAAAGGTGTGAATTTTCTTCTGTTGCCATAGCTGTATTCTAAGATTTTTGAAAGTGTTTTATTTTCATTGATTATTTAAAATATTTTAGTGTCCCTTGTGACTTCCTTGGCATTTAAAAGTATGCTGTTCAATTCTTATGCTTATATAGCTGTGTGTTTTATTTACTGACTATGCAGATGTTTTTCGTGAATTCAGAAGCAGAGTATGTCAGTGCAGAAGAGATGCACTCATCACATGTATAGCTAGCTCTGGGCCAAGCTTCCATGGACATTTCCCTACACAGCAATCCAAGGCTTCCTACACGAATAGTGTCCTTTTTGGTACTCTGCTCTGCAAACAAACTCCAACTGCAGCCCTCAACTCTCTGCACCTCCTCTGCTTGCAAGCTTTGGATCTCACCTTGGCATTCACCTGCTCATGGTATGTGAGAAACTTGAAAGCTCCCTGAGGCAGGATGTTATGAACATATTGTGATGGTTAAGTTTTGATGTCAACTTGACCTTTCAAGTAATCTTGGGTGGGTCTCTGAGGATGTTCACAGGAAGGCAGCCTCTCAGTAGGGGGCAGGATGTAAGGAAGCTCAAAGGAGGTAGAAGTAAACATCCTTTCCTGTGTGGGCAGTGCAGGAAGGAAATTCCAGAGACTCAGGAAGCCAATAAGTCTGGGGAAGGGTTGCAAGACCCCACCCTAAGGCTGTATAAAGGGGAAGCAATTCTTTCCTGGTCTCCCTGCTTGTTGGCTACTGGTGCTTGTTTGTGACTTGCGCTTTGCATCCTGATCTCCTTCCCTTCCTGAACATCCGAACCCAGTTTCCTCGGCCCCACATGGTGGACTTTAAGAGCAGCCACTCCCAAGGGAGCCATCAGGCCTTCTGGGCTGGATTGGGACTGCTGAGGCCTCCAGCCACGTGGACTGAACTACTGGTTTCTTAACCTGTGGGCCTGCAGACTGCTATTGTTGGACTGTCGTAAGCTACCCCAATAAATTCCCTTTTACTACAATCCATTCTGTCAACTCTGTTTCCTCTAGAGAATCCTGACTAATACACATATTGTTTATTATCTTTTTTAAGTATTGTAGTTCTCACCTGACCAACTCTTCTTGTTCTTCTCCAAATATGTTTCATTCATTCCCCTCAGCCCAAGCTTTATACTTTGTCTGGACTTGTGGAGAAATGGAAAGTGGTATAGGACTATACTCTGTTATGGCCAGATCCAAAAAGTTACCTTTAAAAAATATATATCTTATTTATTTACTTGTAGGCTGAGAGAGAGATAGAGAAGAGAGACAGAGCCATGCCAGGGCCTCCAGCCACTGCAAACAAACCTCAGATGCATGTGCCATTTTGTGTAGTATCTTGTTTTACGTGAGTACTGGGAAATTGAACTCTGGTCATTAGGCAATGTAAGCAAGCACCTTAACTGTGGAGCAGTATCTCCAGCCCCCAAATGTTACTTAATACCTTTAGTTAAAGTGCTAATATTAGTATAATAAAGTGGGTTTGAAACTTGGGTTAAAATGCATACTTTTTAGTCTAACAAGATCCATTTTAATTTTTTCCCTTGGGTGTAACCTGGTTTATGACAGTCTTTATTTTTACATCCCTTCTGAGCCTTGCCCGAACCAAGATAATGATCTCCGATAGAAAGACTGAGAACATGGTTTGCGTTTTCATCATGAACACTGCATTTACATTGTATGTGCACTACTATGTTTTTTAAGTATATTTTATTTATTTGAGACAGAGAGAAAGAGTCTGACAAAGAGAGACTGAGTATGGGCACATCAGGGCCTCCCGCCACTGTAAAGGAACTTCAGATGCATGTGTCACTTTGTGCATCTGCCTTTACATGGTTCCTGGGGAATCAAACCTAGGCCTTCAGGATTTGAAAGCAAGCCTCTTTAACCCCTGAGCAGTCTCTCCAGCCCCATTAGTTCTTATAATTAGGAATTTGATGGCAGAGACATGTTCACCCAGAACCCTTCCATCTTCAGATGAGATGCAGGGAAGACCTGTGAGCTGACTGCCATACTGTACAGGCTGGACATGATGAGCTGACCCAACTCACTCGGCCATGTGCCAAGCAGCCTTTGGCAGAAGATTCTAGAAGGTCTGAGCCCCAGGACAGTGATGCTGGCTAGTGGAGAGGAACTTACTTTTCAAGCCCATATTTTTTTAAGACTTTTACTTTAAAATTTTGATTAGGGCCATTTTAATATGTTTTAACCTTCTTTTGCATGGCTGGTCATTATCTTTTATCTAAGGCAAAGGAGTTTTACTTAAAAAAAAAAGGTAGACTATCCCCTCTGTCAGGACAAGTGTGACTAGGATTTCAGCCCACATCTAAAGAAGTGAAAGAAAGAAGATTTAAAGGAAAAGTTCCACTTTTTGAGTTAGAACTCAGAAAACCCAGCAGACTCAGCAACAAGAATCTGAGATCAGTTATTGATAATGATTCATTTATGTTTATTAGCTTTGCAGGGAAAACATTACGGATCCATTTGCCCACACATGTAAGCTTCCTTTATGGAACGATGAAGTTGTATCTGTGATTATTACCCCCAAAACTGTTGCTACCAGTACCTCGAGAGGGCATTTTACTTGATGCTGTTTAAAGATGATGCGAGAATTAGTTCTTTTTAAAAATATCTTTACTATGAATAAGTTTCTATATTGTATGAGAAAATCTTGTGAAGGTGTCCCCTTTTCCCTCCTCTCTGTCCCCTACCACTGGCATCCTTCCTTGGTGCAAATTCTGAATCTGTCCATAGGTTAGAGAGTATGAACTGCACCGGAGGTAGCCAGGTTTTCATTGTTGTTATTTCTTTATTTTATTTTATTTTATTTTATTTTATTTTATTTTATTTTTGCTTCCTGCTTGTGTATTGTTACTGAGGGGGCAATGTCTCTGGATGTTCTCCCCCACCATGGCTCTTAAATTCTTACTGCCCCCTCTTCCGCTCTGTTCCCTGAGTCATAGTGGTTGAGTTTTGAGTCTGCTTTGTTGTTGAGATCTTAATTATCACTGGGTTTTGATGGGTATCGTTGGTGTCTGTCTCCATTGACCTTTCATGGGTTATCAGACTTGCTGTGGTGATGGGTCTCCTGTTTGTCTCATCATTTTCTCTTAGGATTCATTTGGGCCCTGTGTGAAGGCTAGGTGTGGTTTTTCTCCTGCCAGGATGTCAGCCATCATCCAGTGTCTTGTTGGTAGAATTGAGTTGCTTTTCAGAAGGCTCTTTCAATGCTGAAAAATACAAACAGAATCTCCATCGGAGAGTGAGATCAATATAGGTTAAGTGAGACAACATTTCTATTTTGGCAAGCTCCTAATGGGTATAGCCTCTCTGTAGCTTTCTGGTAGTGGGACTTTCCCCTATGAGCCTGAGATCTTGTTCCCCATAGGATTATGCCCTGGATCCCAGTTCCAGTTCTTGTCACTAAGCAGATCTCTTAGCCAATCATTAAGCCGATGATTACCCTCCTAGGTTTAGTGCCGCTATTGCACAGATGAGCATTTCTTGACTTGCTGGTCTCTTCCATACAGCAGTATGATCAGAATTCTCATAATATCAGTCTGTATTGTATTCAGTGGCCTCTGCTTTCTCCAAATATCATTGACCAGTTTCCCCTGGCAGCTCATGCAACACCTTTCAGTGACACGTGCTACCATCTGGGAGCTGGTTACCATTCTGGTTCTAGAAGGATCTCTTGGTTTTGTTTGATGACACTTTGGGATTTCTTCAGCATAGGGTCTTGCCTTAGGCAGGTATTCAAGAGCTTTGACAGAAGTCTGTCACATTTTGGGGACCGTGTGGGTCTCTTTGATCAACAGCTCAGTGTGGGAAGGAACTAATAACTGGGACAGGGAGATGTAGGCCTGAGTGATTATTGTTGAGGTTAGGCTTCCTCCCATTCTGTTCATGGCCCCTCGTACCAGGTGGTACCCTCTCAGCTTCTTCAGTAGCTTACTGTATAAAAGCTAAGGGTTTATGGTGTCAATTCATTATTAATTTAGTTTTCTATATGAGTCCCCCTCCCTCCCATTCCCCTCACCCTACCATATTCCCCCATCAAGAATTAGTTCTGAATGACCAGTTTAACCTCATACCAACTATGAGTGCCTTACTGATTGCTTTACCTAAGCACAATGTTATCATCTCACCTCTTACGGGACTCTTACTGAGGAAGTATGGACAAATATCTGTTCTCCCCAGATGGGCACCAAAGACAGACCAAAGAAATGATTCCATTCAAGGCTAGCTTGGTGAACTAATGAGCTTCATTGAGGTTACTTATAGAACATGAGTGAGGGTTTACCTCCAGGGGCCTGGGCAGATACCATCAACAATGATTAGTTATATCCATAGAAACAGATGGAGATTCATGCCAACACACTGTGCTACTCTGTCTTGTGACCCTTTTCCTGCTTTGAGGGACGTTTAAAGACCCAATCTTGTGAGGGTTGCATGTGGTGATCACACTGCTCTTATTTCATGATAGCAATGGTCACAGGACAGAGTTCCACAAGATCACTGTGCAAGTGTAGCGCTAGCGTGGTGGGTGACTCCTCCCGCCTCCACACTCGGCAAGGGGAGGGAGGATCCCAGTAGTATGTTAAGGGTTACATGGCTATTCTCAGATTCATGTCTGAGTTTACATGCTTTTATGAATCATTTCTGTGTTTTGGGCTTGTCTGTGACAGAATGCTGGATAAATCTGTTTCAGGTAAAGTCACAGTCTTGAATCTGTGTTGAACGTTTAACTCCAGAGACTTCTCAAGCTCATTGTAATTACTTAGAGTAAAGCCATTAGGAACAAGGTCTTTACTGAGTGACTTTCAGCTACTCTTGTTTGTATTTTCTCTCACACACATCTATGAAAACATTTATCCTCTTTCAGAAAATTACCTTGTCTTAGGTCTTTATTACCCAGGAATAGCTTCTCCTCTCTGTAGCCAGGGGAAGGTATAAGGTGCTTGGATTTTGATTTTATTTTTTAAAAAATATTTTATTTATTCATTTTCAAGCAGAGAGATACAGAGAGAGAGAGAGAGAGAGAGAGAGAGAGAGAGAGAGAGAGAGAGAGAGAGAGAGAGCGCACCAGGGCCACCACCTTGTGGGTCTGGCTTATGTGGGTCCTGGGGAATTGAACCTGGGGGCCTTAGGCACTGGAGGCAAGTGCCTTAACCACTGAGCCATCTTTCCAGCCTGGATTTTGATTTTAAATACTCAAATTTTATGCCTATCTGAAAAATAATCTGTTTCACTGGGTCAAAGATGATTACCACCATAAGTATCACCTTGGTCACACTGTTATAATAATTTCCAGAGGTGACCATGCCAGGCTTCTCTTAGTTATTTACTGTCATTTGAGACAGTACAAAGAAATTTAGTGACATTTGCTTTAGATATTGAAAAACTTTTACAAATATATTTTTCTTTCATATATTTCAAATAGATAAGATGGTAGGAGAAGTGAATTCTGTGGAGGTGCAATATTTCATTTTTCCATTCATTTTGTTGCAGAATTTTCAGCAGCTATAATTTAAAAATCACAGGTGGCAGGACTTTGGGCAAAGAGATCCTGCTTCATTGTCTGAAGGATATAAAAGATAAACAATCCCATCGCTGCCCTCAAGCTGCACAGAGAAAAGAACGGAAAGCCCAGGCAGAACCATGTAGAAAACAAAACAATAATTCATATGTTTAAAAAGAAGAAATGGAAATTTGGTTAAAAATGTATTATTAGAAGTGATGTGGGCATTCGTGAAAAAACTATGAGAATTAGAATGCGCTGGGAGATATTGTTACAGAAATACTGTTCACCTTGGTGTACTGAGGGCCTAAAAGCTTGCTGTTTACACTTGTGAGGGTGCTGCTATGCAAGAGTTTAGGAAGCTCTTTGTTCTGTGAAGAATAATAGAGTGTTGTCTAATTTGACATCCCACCTCCTTCCTGTCTAGTGCATTAACCACTGTGAATGCACTTTGCTTTTCTCACAGCCTCTTTTTCTCACTAGAGAAGGTCATGTGCTCTCAAGAGGCTCAGTTCCACACTCCCATTATTCCCTCCCTACTTACAAGCTGCCAGGGAGGCTCAGCTGCTTGGCACAGAACTGGCTCATAGTCCAAAACAAGGTTGAAGGTCCATATGGATTTTTATGCAGAGGAATGAAGTGAATGGAGTGCCTGCAGATCTAATTAGGCGAGAAGCTGCCCCGTGGAACTAAAGTTTCATATACAGTTCTGTACGTTATTGCTTTGAGGCCAGATCTGAGGATGCCCTCAGGTCTGTACCACAGCATGCTTGCAGGGATAGGAAACTCAAAGAGGGCATATCAAACAAAAAGAGCAACATAGCAGCTATTTTAAAGGAGACATCTATCTCAGAATATAATACTAGAATGGTCGGTTTTATTTTTGACCCAGGTGAGCCAACCAGTAAGTTTTCAATAAGCAGGTACAAACTGAAAAATGAGGTTGAGTCCTTAATAAGGAGTGGAAGTTATTCTCCTAAATGTATCATTCTAGTTGAGGGCCAGGCTCCTTTTGAAAAACCGATATAATTATATATTAATGGAAGAGAACCACATTTTATAGTATCCCATACAGAAATGTTTTCTTAACAATATTTTCATTCTACAAATTAACATGTAGCTATGTAATTGGTTATGCTTATTTTGAGCTATTTTCAACTGGTCTTATTTACTTAACAATATTTAGGGTATGTATAAAATCATCATCTACATTTTTCATATGAGACTTGGAAATTAAGCAAGAAGGATAGAAACACAATATTAGTCCTTGACTATGCTTCATTTTTCAATGCAAAGGAAGTTTTTCCCCCTTGTGGTTTTCAGTTTTAACTTTTTTGCTTTCCCACCTAGGCCAGGCCTCCCATAAATTTCCTTGAACTGATTTCCAGCTCAATTTTGTAAACCCGAGAGATTTGTGCACTTTGAAGACATTTGAACATTTCCCTTTAATTAGTGATGCTAGGGTGACATTCCAAGGCATTGGAATCTCATTCATTTTAATGGAGCTCTTGGACTTTACTGAAAGGCTCGCCAATGTGTGATAACAAGGTAAATTATGTGGTCATGACCTGAAACTTACTATGGTCATAAAACATCTGACTCTTCTTCCCTTTTGTCTTTCTCTGCCTATGTTGTAGAAATGGGAGGAGAGTTTGGGTTGTAAATTCTATAGCCTTAGACATTTTTGACAAAAATTTAATCTATAAATATTATAATTGTATGATTATAAAGAAACCTCAATTCATTTCTCCTCTCAGGCTATGGTTGGAATGAGCTTAGTTCAGCAAAGAAGCATGTGGAAGGCTGTAGGTAAGAGAAAAAGTGATTGCACCTCCCAAAGGAAGGAAAGGTTTCAGTGGATGGATCAGCTGGAAAGAAAGGAAGGAAGGAAAGAAAGAAGTGAGGAAAATCTACATGCAGGGATAGAACACACTATCTGATTCCAATGGATCAGGATACAGAGATGAGCTAGGGAAGTCACTGACAGTCATTGTAACCTGAGTTTAACATAAATTAAGAAGGGTGCTGTTGTAGTCCGACACACACCATGGAACTGAATCTCCAAACCCAGGCAGTATGGGAGAGAGGGATTTATTGAAGTTACAGATCCAGGGAAAGTTCCATGATGGTCAAAAAGGCTGGCCCCCTTTCACAGGCCCAAGGAGAGAGAGAGAGAGAGAGAGAGAGAGAGAGAGAGAGAGAGAGAGGCCATCACCAACATAGCACACACACACACATACACACACACACACACACACACACACACATACACACCAGCAAAACAGGCAGGAGGAGAGAGAAAGGATCTTGAAACCCTTCCCCAGACTTAATTGACTCCCAGGAAGAGAAGTTTGTTTCTAGCTTCCCTGAGCCTCCTTACATCCTTCAGCTTTGGGTATATTCAAATAGCCGTCATTGAATGTTCATCCCAGTGGGAATATATCAAGTAGGCTATAAGACACGATAAGTTTGGAGATGGTGACGTTGTCAGGTTTGAAGATGTATATGTGTCATCAATACCTAGAGTTTTTAAATCCACGAATAAACGAGATAAGGAAGTCAATATAGTTACAAGTAAAGTAGATTAGTATCTTCTTGATCAGAATGGAGGAGAAGGCATTCTGACATCTTTCAATGTGAGGAGGCTTGGAAAAAAAATAACAGAGACTGAAAGATAGACCAAAAATGAACCTTCAGTGACATAGGAGGGAAGCCAAGTGAACTGGTGTCTGGAAACCTTAGTGAAGAATGTGTTCACAACAGGAAAGAGATTGTAAATAAATCAAACACTGCTGAGAGGTCAAGGGGGGAGAGAACTGAAATCCATCTCTGTTCAGAAATGTAGTCTCAGCTACCTAACTCACCCTATTCTCTCATTCTGTTCCTCCTCATACGCAACACAATTAAACATGTCCTATACATCAGGTACTGCCTAGGCCTTAGGGACAGTAAGCCAAATGAAGTGTTCCTCCAAGAAGTTTATGACTATTCAACCAATTAGACAATATTTACTGCACAATTACCATGTGTAAGACACTGTGTTGAATACCATAAGGAGTATAAACATGGTGAGAGACACATGTTTAACCTAATTGGAAACATTACACAGAAACACACAGGCTGTTAAACTTCAGCACAAAC
>PVHP010015215.1:0-37936 GCA_004024765.1 Zapus hudsonius
CCCCAATTTTTCCCCTCCCTTTTACAGTCTCTCTGTTCACTGAAAGATTTCCTTTATGTTCCAGTTTAACTTAGTTAGGATCCACATATGAGGAAGAATATGTGGCACTTGGCTCTTGGCTCTTGTGTGTGGTCACTAAAAATGATCTGCTCCAAGTCTTACCATTTTTCTTTAAATTTCATTATGTAATTTTTCCTTTCAGTTGTGTTGAATTCCATAGTATATATGTAACACAACTTTGATACACATTCGTCCAGTGATGGGCATTTATGTTGATTCCAATTCCTCACTTATGAATGGAGCTGCTATAAACAAGGTTGAGCAAATGTCTCTCTACTTCAGTGAGGAATCTTGGGGGTAGATGGCCAGTAGAGGGATAGCTGGGTGTGCTCTATGTCCATCCTGTTCAGGAGCCTCCACACTGCTTTACATAGTGCTTGTACAAGTAGCATTTCCACCAGCAATGAATGAGGGTCCCTTTTCCCCCACAAACTCACCAGCATCTATTGTTATTAGATTTTTTAATGATTGCCATTCTGACTGGAGTTAGATGGAATCTCAATGTTATTTTGATTTGCATTTCTTTGTTGATTAATGACATTGAACATTTTCTCAAATGGGAGTTGGCCATTTGTATTTCTTTCTCTGTGAATTTTCTATTGAGTTCTGTTCCCCATTATGTGAGAGGACTGTTTGATAGTTTTTGTTTAATTTTTTGAGTTCTTTGTATGTTCTAGATATTATGCCTCAATCTGTATTGTAGTTTCAAAGATTAACTCCCAGTTTGATGGTAGTCTATTGGCTTTCAGTATGGTATGCTTGTCTGTACAGAAGTTTTTTAGCTTGATGAGATCCCATTGGTTAAGTGATTGTTGCACTTCCTGGGCTATCTTAGGTTTATTCAGGAAGCTTTTCCCTATTCCTATGTGATGGTTAGGTTTCGTTGTCAACTTGGATATTTTTAATTATCTTGGGTGGGTCTCTGAGGAAGTTTGCAGGAAGGCAGCCTCTCATCAAGGGGCAGGATATAAAGAAGCTCAAAGAAGCTGGAAGTAAACATCTTTTCCTGTGTGGGCCATGCAGCAAGGAAATTCCAGAGACTCAGAAAGACAGTAAGTCTGGGATAGGGTTGCAAGACCCCACCCTAAGCCTATATAAAGGAGAAGAAATTCTCTTTGGCCCTCCTGCCTGTTAGCTATTGTGTATATGGTGTAGGTGATAGGTTTTTTCCCTCTGATCAGACCTGTGAAAGAAGGCCAGCCTCTTTCACTGTTATGGAACTTCCCCTCAATCTGTAGTTTTAATAAATACTTTCCTCCCCAAAACTGTGCCTGAAGATTCATCCCAGTGGCATGTGGCTGACTGCGACATCCTATCTCATAGAGAGATCCCCCAATTTTTTCTTCAAGGGTTTTCAGAGCTTTGGGTCTTATGTTGAGGTATTTGATCCATTTGGAGTTAATTTTTGTGCATGGTGAGAGGAGAGGGTCTAGTTTCCTTTTCTTGCAAGTATTTATCCAATTTGTCCAGCACCATTTGTTCAACATGCTATGTTGACTCCAGTTAACATTGTTGGCATCTTTGTCGAATATGAAGTGATTACAGTTGCTTGAGCTTAGGGTAGGGTCTTCAATTCTGTTCCATTCGTCTGTCTATTTTTGTGCCAGTAACATGCTGTTTTTGTGAAGATGGCTTTGTAGTATATCTTTAGGTTGGATATGATGAGACCATCTGACGTACTTCTTTTACTAAGGATGGCTTTGGATATCCGAGGCCTTTTGCCATTCCAAATAAATTTGGAGATTATTTTTTCTATGCCTTCTGAGAATGAAGCTGGCACTTTTTTTGGTGTTGTATTGAATCTGTATATAGCTTTTGGAAATATGCCATTTTTATGATATTAATTCTACCTATCCAGGAGCATGGGAGATCTTTCTTTATTTTCACATATCCTCAATTTCCTTCTTGAGAGTTTTTATGTTTTTATTATACAAGTCTTTCACCTCCTTGGTTAGTGTTATTCCAAGGTATTTGATTTTGTTTGTGGCTATTGAAAATGGGACTGTTTCGCTGATTGCTTTTTCTGTATGCATGTCATTTGCATACAGGAAGGCTACTGATTTTTTTGTGTTAATTTTGTTCCCTGCCACTTTGCTGAAGGAGTTTATCACCTTCAGGATTTTACTGATACTATTCTTTGGGTCTATTATGTATAGGATCATGTCATCTGCAAAAAGCAATAGTTTCACTTTTTCCTTCCCAATTTGTATCCCTTTTATGTCTTTCTCCTGTCTTGTTGCATTGGCTAGAACTTCTAGGACTATGTTGAAGAGCAGTGTTGAGAATGGACACCCCTGTCTTGTACCTGAATTTTATGGGAACTCCTTGTATCTTTCTCCTTTGAGTATTATTTGGGCTTTAGGAGTTTTGTATATGGCCTTAATTATATTGTCATATAGGCCCTCTATTCCAAGTCTTTCAAGTGTTTTGGTCATGAAGTGGTGTTAGATTTTTTCAAAGGCTTTCTTTGTATCAATTGAGATGACCATGTGGTTTTTGTGATTAACTTTATTAATGTGATGGATTATGTTGATTGATTTCCTTATGTTGAACAAATCCTGCATCTCTGGGATAAAGCCAACCTGTTTGAGGTGGATAAAACTTTTAATATGTTGCTGAATTCGGTTTGCAATGATTTGATTCAAAATTTTTGCATCTAAATTCATCAGGCATATAGGTCTATTGTTTTCCTTTCTGGATTTATCTATGTCTGGTTTGGGTATTAGAATGATGCAAGCTTCATAGAAGGAGTTTGGAAGTATTTCCTGTTTTCTGATTACTCTAAAAAGCTTCAGAAAGAATGTTTTGAGTTCTGTGATGAAGGTTTAGTAGAATTTGGCTGAGAATCCATCAGGACCTGGGATTTTCCTTCTGGGGAAGTTTTTGATTACATTATTGATTTTGATAGATGTAATAGGTTTATTTAGGAGATTTATCTACTTTGAGTTAAGTTTTGGCAGGTGGTATGTGTCTAAGAATTCATCCATTTCTTCCAGATTCTCCAATTTTTTGGAATAGAGGTTTTGGAAGTATAATCTGATGATTCTTCCAATTTCATTGGTGTCTGTTTTGATCTCTCCTTTTTCATTTCTGATTTTGATGATTTGGGCCTTCTCTTTTTTCCATTTGGTTAGATTGGCCAGGGGTTTGTAAATCATATTTTTTTTTCAAAGAACCAGGTCTTTGTTTCATTAATTTTTAAAAATGTTTTCTTCATTTCTAATTAACTGATTCATTTGTCTTGATCTCCTTGGGTTGGATTGTTCTAATTTTTCAAAGGCCTTTAGCTGGCTAGTTAGGCTATTAATTTTAGATCTGTCTTTGTTATGAAGGCATTCAGTGCTATAAATTTTCTCCTTAGGACTGTCTTTATTGTATTTCATAGGTTTTGGTATGATGTATTTTCTTTTTGGTGATTTATTATAATGTTTAGTAGAAGCAATTTGCAGTAATGAAATAACTAATCTTTACTTTTCCTGGGTATATCTTGCATGTATTGGTTTATTCGTTACTTACATTTTTCTATTACTCCATTTGTTAAATTATTTAAACTTACAAGGCAACCTCTAACTTATTCATGGTAAGGCAGCCTTCTGAAATGGGAACCATACAAATAATAATTTCATTTTTTAATCCTTATTTTTAAGGGACCTATGCACCTCAAATGAGACATCAATAAGATTTATAGAAACTAACAGCTTCCCATCATTTACTGGCAGGGACAGGGAACCCACCTCGAACCTTAAGGACAGAAAGGCTTCTTCATAAAATAAACTTCATATAAAAATCATGTAAGTGGAAATTTGGGTTTCTGATTGTGGGTTTCCTTATGCTTTTAAAAGCATCCTAAGGGATAGAGACAAACAAGAGTCAGGTTTATAGTATGAAAGGCCCAGTGCTCTTACAGATATTTCTTCCATGATTAAAAAAAATGAATCTTTGCTAGCTAGGTGCAAGGAATAAAACACAGTATGATGTATTTTCATTATCTTTTAGTTCAAGAAATTTTTTAAGTTCCCATTTGATTTTTTTCAACAACCCATTCATTGTTTAATAGTGCATTGTTCAATCTCCAATACTTGGTTTGATTTCTATTTGTTTTCTCATTGTTTATTTTCAGCTTCAATACATTTTGTTCTGATATGATGCAAGGGGCTACTTCAGTCTTCTTGAATTTGTTGAGGCAGGTTTTATGTCCTAATATGTGGTCTATTTTGGAGAATGTTTCATGAGCTTCTGAGAAGAATATGTTTTTGTAGAGTTGGGATAGAATGCTCTGTATATGTCTGTTAGATCCACTTGATCAATGGTGTTATTGAGTTCTATTATTTCCTGTAGATCTTCTGTTTTGATGATCTGTCTAAAGATGATAGTGGTGTATTAAAGTCTCCAACTATGATGGACTTGGCATTTATTTTTGCCTTATTTTCCATTTGTTTTTACTTTATGAACTGTGGTGCACCTGTATTTGGTGCATATTTGTATATGATGGTGATATTCTCTTCTTGGATTGTTCACATGGTGAGTAAGAAGTACCCTTGGTTGTCTTTTTGAATTGATTTTGGTTTTAAGTATATTTTGTCTGATATTAGTGTAGCAACCCTTGCTTGATTTTTGTTTCCATTAGCTTGGAAGATCACCTTCCATCCTTTCATCCTGAGGAGGTTCCTGTCTTTAGAGGTGAGGTGGGTTTCTTGGAGGCAGCAGATGGAAGGATACATATTTCTGATCCATCCTGCTAATCTGTGTCTTTTTATGGGAGGTTTTTAAGTTCATTAATATTCAAAGTTATAACTGTGAGGCTTGACTAAATCCCTGCCATAGTGGAGGACTTATGGGATTTGATGCCTCTCTTGATAATTTGTCTCCTCTACGATTGATTATTTTGTCTGACATCTGGATGGCTCTCAGGATTGATTGCTTGGCTCTTCTTTGTGGAATATTTTGTGGAGAATTCTCTGTAGGTTTGGTTTAGTGTCCACATAATTGTAGAGCTAGCTTTTATCTTGAAATATTTTCCTTTCTCTGTCTATTATAAGGGATACTTTCACAGGGAAGAATAGTTTGTGTTGAAAGCCAAAGTGATTTAGGTTTTGACGTATGCACTCAAAGCTCTTCTCGCTTCATCATTTCCGTGGAGAAGTCTGACATAATTCCAATAGGTATGCCTTTGTATGTGATTTGTTTTGCTCCTGCTGCTTTTAGAACCCTCTCCTTGCTTTCAATATTTAGGGTTTTAACTAAAATGTGTCTTGAGGAGTTCCTCCTTTGGTCCTGCCTGTTTGGTATTCTGTGTGCTTCTTATATCTGGATGGGATTCTCTTTAGTTAGATTGGGGAAATTTTCCTCAATAATTTTGTTGAATATGTTCTCTATGCCTTTGACCTGGATTTCTTCCACCTCTGGTGTCCCCATGATTTGGATATTTGGTTGTTTAAGGATGTCCCATAATTCCCTCATATTTTGTTAGCAATCTTTTTTGAACTTATCCAAGTTTCTGTTATCCTGATCTCTCTTTTCTGCTTTCTCTTCCATGTCTGAGATTCTATCTTCCAGGTTATTTACTCTGGTAGTGAGGGATTCTAGAGATGTTTTAAATATCTCCATTGGATTTTGGTTTTCCAATAGAGCTTTTTGCATAGTCTCCATCTCTTTGTTGTGTTGCATTTTCATTTCAAAGGTTGTCTTACTTAATGCTTCCTTTTACTCATTCTTATATTTGATTATGTCTTTGTTTAGTTTAGCCAGCTGATTCTTGAGCTCTTCTGATTGCTGGTTTACCTTTAGCTCATTTACTGTTCTACCAAAGTCCACCTGTTTTTCCTCCATTGTATTGAGCCTGGTGGCAAAGCTTGTCAGCTGATTCTTCACATTTTCACCTACATTGTCAATTTTTGCTTCCATTTCCACTAATAATCTGGATATAGAATCTGTGCAGAAATGTCCTGAACATGTCATCTCCTCCTGGCCTTGAAATTGTGCTCTTTCTTTGATATTTTCATTGCTGACTTCCATAGTGGGGCTAGGTGAACTTGTTGTGGGGCTCTCCACTTGTGTGTTCTTCTTGCGTTGTGAACTGTTCATGTTCAGGTGAGAGATAGCTTTTAACCCATGCCTCCAGCAGCATTGGGGACCTCTCATGAGATTGTGGCAAAGACTGGTGAGGTTTTGACTCATGCTTGGTTCCTCTGGTGTCAGGTAGTGTGGGGGAGTGTTCAAAACTTCAGCAGCAGTAGCAGGCTGGGGGCTGGACTTTGATTACAACCCTGGGTCAGTGGGCAGGGTGGTGGGGTGCATGGGCTGGTGGGGGGGCAAGGCAAGGCTCCCTTACCTAGCCTTACCTAGTGTCTGGGGTCCACACAAGGCTCATGATGTTTTAAAAATAAACACTTTATTTTGAAAGTGAAAGACAAAATTTTCTATGCAAACTGTGTAGAGATTTTACTTCTCTATATACCAAATAATCGATTTCTTATATTTTTGGCGTGAGTCTTTTCTTTTTCTACAAATTGAAAAAATTAATTGGACTTGTACATTTTTCTCTTAATACAGGTATTTTGAAATAATATATTAATCTCCTTGTGTTTCACAACAATTACAGTAAGTCTAAGTAAGTGAAATAAACTTCCTTACTGTTTTGAATGATAAAAGCCCTAGATCAAGGCCACAAAGAGTTGTTTTTCATGAGTCTCCTCTTTCTGACTGGAAGATGATTACCTCCTCAGTGTGACTCAATTGGTAGAGAGAGAGAAGAGAAAGAGAGAGGGGAGAGAGAGGAGGAGGAGAAGGAAAAGAAGGGGAAGAAAGAAGAAGAAGGAGAAGGAGAAGCAGCCAGCCAGCTCTGGTGTCCCTTCCAGTTGTAAGGACATCAGTCCCAATGGTCTTGAGCACCATCCTCACTACCTCATCTACCCTGGATAACCTCCCCGTATTCGCTATCCCAGGTGTCGTTACTTTAGGGTCACAGCTTCAGCATAGGAACTTTGAAGGGACACAATACTCCATCTATAGCAAATGGTTAACATACAAATTTTAATACTCTAGCAGTTTTAAATTGCCCATCCAAACAATTTGTTTTAGAAATCACATACATTCATTTAATAATGAATATAATTAGTGTTGACATTCAAACAATAAAGCATGGTTTACGCTGCCAACACAACTGAGAATATGGAGCTAAAAAACAAGTGGTAAGTTTTATGTGTGGGCTAAAACAGTCAGAGAAAGGTTCTAAGAAGAATTTATATTTAGCCTCCCACTGAAAGATAATTAAGGATTTATTAACTTCATGAGGAAAGAGGAAGAATATTTTGCCACTGGGCAGAAACTGTCTCAAGAATGAATGTAAAATATGCACTGCAGTTTAAGGGGCCTGGCCTGACAGAGAGGACATTTAAGGATTTTTACAATCAAGTGTTCAATATTCCCTGAGTATCCATCGAATGCTGGTTCAGAATATACACATAGTCTTTGCTCTTTGTAAGTTGGCAATCAAAGACCACAAATGCTTGGGTCTGACAGCTTGATGCTTTCATGATTTGCTTAAATCACCTCATATTTTCCCACTAGGCTGCCAGAGCTGACTAAAGCAGTGTACTATGCATCTTGGGCTGAAGCATCCCACAAAGAGTCATTGATGTTGGGCTTAAAAAACAAAGCAAAACAAAACAAAACTCTTCTTCCCTTTGTTTTCTTCTTTGGTTGGCTGCCTGCTGAGTTTAGAATAACCTCCGAACATCCAGGGGAACCCCTAGCCATTTCATAGGCTAAGGGATCAGAAACATCAACTGGTTTGAAATCCTTGATACTTCATACTTTCTGTGGCTTTCCTATAACTTTCACTGAACAGTTCAGTTATTTATTCCTCAAACTCTGGGGACAATAGACCTGCAAACACCATTTCATAGAACCGAGCTATGAATATTAAACACACACACACATACACAGCTCTACCTACCAGCAATGCCTGTGGGCACACAGCTCATCCCACTTGGATACTGACGTGTTTCTAATTATATCATGCGTCCTGCTCTAATGAACAATAATAGAAAAAGTTACTACTATGAAAATAACTCTAATTTAAACTGGATTCTCTGCCACCATAAGACAAAAGTGGTTTTGCAGTGAGGGGGGGTTTTCGCTGTTCTTGAAATCAATCAGAAGACAGTCAACTTCTTTGCAAAGACTTGGTACCAAACTGTGAGATATCCCAAAGTTAGGTGCTTATTTAAAGAGAAAGGTCAGAAGTATAATTGACTTACTAATGCAGTCTTTTGGAGATCAGGAAAGTAAAAATAACATTTACTGCTGGTCTATTATATGCTAGGCAAAGACCCATTTCTGCAGTGCATTTCAAAGGTACCAGGCACCCTGTAAGTTCATCATTCCCTATTACCATTGAGAACATAATTGTAGAGATCTGTCTTCATAAAGATCCTGTAGCTAAGAAGTCTCTGTGGCTTCAGAGACTCTTCTGTTGCAGTGGAGAGAAAAGCTTTCAATATTCATGGCATTTGGATATATGGTTGCACTTTATTAAAATTTTGATTTGTGCATTTTGAACTAAAGGTCTTGCTCATGAGTAGTGTGTGACTTCTGCTGGCTTTTAATGTGCAGATTGAAGGCAAATAAGAGGATGAATGGTTTAGTGCAGAAAATTACAAGATTATCCAAGAATTGCTCCACACCCAGCTGCCACCAGGTTACTCTCCAGCTAACCTCTGAATAGGAATATTACTGCATTTCTTGAGAGTAAGGTAGCTAAAGTCAAAGGACACAAACAATCATACATGTTGGGCCAAAAAGCTGGGGAGCCTTAAGGGTCAACTATTTGAAATTATGGATGTTACTTTATATCTAGAACATATGACTTTGTATTTAGAACATATGACTAAATTTCAGGCTAAAGAGGGTAATTTTATAGTTAGTCTGAATCAGATTATCCTATAGTTTCTCTTTGGAATACATCTTCATTCTTTATTAAATGAATATGTGCACTTTTAATTTTACTGAAAAATGCAGAGAAAATTAAGTGACAAAGAGGTACAAACTATTACTTTTATATGAATTACCACAGGCCAACTGACTTGGTAACTTACTTGCAAGGCTCATTTTCCTAGGAAACACACAGACCACATTAGAATCTTAAAATCTCATAAGCACTTTAATGCAAAGAATCAAATCAAATCAGGGTTACATCAGCAAATATACTCACTCATCTTTTTTGGTGTATATGTTTATATGTATATGTGATGAATGTATGTGTTTGCATATGTGTGAGGTACACAGGCACAGGTGTATGCATGCATGCGGAGGCCAGAGGTTGAGGTCAGATGTCTTCCTTGATTGTTCTCCACGTTGGTTGCTGAGACAAGATCTGTCATCTGATCTCAGAGCTCGCCAATTCTGCATGTCTAGCTAGCCAACGTGCCTGGGGGATTTTCCATCTCTGCTTGCCAGGTGCTGGAATTACAGGCAGGATACTACACCCAGCCGGCATTTACATGAGTTCTGGAGATCCAAACACAGGTACTTAAGCTTGTGTGGCAAGCTCTTTATTCACTGATCCATCTTCCTGGCCTTTGAGGTAACGAAAAGATTGTAAGAGTTAAAGGAAGGGGGTAGGACTGCTTACAATGCAAGACACAAAATGACCTTGATATTCATGACTACGCAGTGCCTGACAATGCCTACATAAAATGGGAGGAAATATGATGACATTGAAACAAAAGAGAGACTAATTGAGAGAGGGAAGAGCTATGATAGAGGGAGGGAAGGGAATCACAATGGTTTATTGTCTATAATTATGGACACTATCAATGAAAAGTTTTTTGAAAGATCTATCTATATGAATCAAACATAACTTGAGGGCTGGAGAGATGGCTCAGCGGTTAAGGCACTTGCCTCCAGTGCCTAAGGCCCCTGGTTCAATTCCCCAGGACCCGCATAAGCCAGACCCACAAGGTGGTGGCCCTGGTTCTCTCCCTCTCTGTCTCTCTCTCTGTCTCTCTCTGTATCTGTCAGCTTGAAAATGAATAAATAAAATATTTAAAAAAAACATAACTTGAAATCCCACTTTTGCTAGAAAGATCATTTTGCATGACATTTACCCAAAAGAGTGAAATGATTGTTTCCCCTAACTTTTAAAGAAGTTATATTTAATCAATATGATTGTGAGAAATAAATCTTATTGATTTAAACAATGTGGCCACATGTGGTGGTGCATGCCTTTAATTGAAGCACTTGGGAAGCAGAGGTGAGAGAATCACCCTGAGTTTGAGGCCACGCTGAGAATCCATAGTGAATTCCAGATCAGCCACAGTTAGAGTGAGACCCTGCCTTAAAAAACAAAAGAGACAAAGCATAAAAATGAATTTTCTCTGAGCTTATATTTTAGAGTGCCATCCTGATTAAATATTTTTGTCTGATATAAATATTAATCTACAAAACCACAAGAAATATTTTGTTAACTCTAATCAGTCGAATATGAAGGTTATCCAGTCTCTTTGTTTTACCTATCTTCCCTGTATTTTTCTGAACGTAGGAAGTTCCTTCTGTTTATAACTTTCATAATCAGAGATTGAAAAAGTTACGGAACAAAGAACTTACTTATTTTATCCTTTTATATGACGACAGTAAGGAAACCAGCTGAAAGAGATACCTAACTACTACTTGGTTCTTAAGGGTTCTATCTTGATCTCCTATACCAAACTACTACTGACTGGGGACCAGTAGATTCTGGGTCTTCCTGGTTTCTGCCTTCTCACTGTGTTCTCATGTGGTGGAGGAGTAAAGGATCTCTCTGGGGTCTCTCATCATGACACTAACCAGATTGTCTCCCACAATCCCACTTCCTAAAATATATCACCTAGAGGGTTAATATTTCACTGTGTGAATTTTGTGGGAAAACAAGCACTGAGATTATAACTGGTTCATTTCTATTCACTCTTTCTATTCTCAGCAAATCGAGGCCTTCTTAACACACATTATAAAGCAGATCCATACCACTGTAAAAGCTGGTTCTATTAAAATGTTCTGTAGGATGCTGTGACAAAATACTCCTTTAAAACCTGACTTTGGGTTTGGAGAAATTGCTCAGTGGTTTAGGTGCTTGCCTGCAAACCCTAAGGACCCACATTCAATTCCCCAGTACCCACCTAAAGCTAGATTCACATAGTGGCACATGCATCTGGAGTTGATTTGCAGTGGTTAGAGGCCTGGTGTGCCCATTCTCTCTCTATGTATGTCTTTTTATATTTCTCCTTTTCAAATAAAAAATGTTTTTACAAAAGAAATCCTGATTTTTCATTGATTTGGAAATGGTTCGGTCACTTTAAAGAAAATCTTGTGAATTCTGTGAAAAGTAACATTTATAACAATTCAAAGATGAAAGGACAGCAAACAGAGCAGAAGCACATCTAATAAATTTGAAGAAAACATAGATGTACACTGTATGTGCCTCTTCACAAGGCTTCTTACTGCCATACATTCCAAGGGAAAAAACAAAGTATTCCTCATGAAAAAAGAAAATACTTCTGAGAAGGCAATGTAAGAAAGATTTATTTTGAGAAGAATTTGATATGCTCATGAGGCAAGGTAAGACGTAGCTTTGTGATGATACAGAGAGGATTTTTATGTATACCTAATTCTGCACAAAACAAAATAAAAAGGGATATATTTTTAAAAAATAAAATACAAATTATTCTGGTATTTTCAAACACCAAAACTGTTTTAGGAAAGCAGGCATGGAGGTGGCATGCCTGTAATTCCAACACTTGAGAATCTAAGACAGAAGGATCATGAGTTGGAGGCCAGCTTGGGCTACATAGCAAAACCCTCTCTCAAGAACAAAAAAAACTAGAAGTCTCCTACTTTTTAAGAGTTTCAATTGTTTTATGTTTAGCATAATAAAGGAAATCAAGGATAATGAGGCAGGGCCAAGTCCCATTAAAAGTTCAATATGTGGGCTAAAGAGATGGTTCAGTGGTTAAAGGAGCTTGCTTGCAAAGCCTGATGGCCTGGGTTCAATTCCCCAGTACCCACATAAAGCCAGATACACAAAGTTACACATGTGCCTGGAGTCTGTATGCAGCAGAGGCCCTGATGTACCCATTCTCTCTCTCTCATAAATAAATAAATAAATAAATGTTTTAAAAAGTTAAATGCCGGGGTTGTGGAGACTGAAAATGGATTTTACACACCATGCCGCTTGAGTTTGGACACCTAGCACCTCTCTGGGTGTGTGAGCATGGTGGTCCATCTGCAATTCCAGAGCTCAAGAGGCATAGACAAGAGATCCCAGGGGAATCTGGTCAACTACATTTGCTTAATTGCTTAATTTGATTAATTGGCCAGGTCTGAGTTCAAGTGAGAGGCCCTGCCTTAGTGAGCAAAGTGGGAAGTGACTGAGGAAGACACTCATTGCCAACCTTCAGCCTCCACCTGCACACACATGTGGCAACACATAACCATGAATATATATGCATGTAAATATACAAATAAAGAAGATCACGTGAGAACACATATCCTGCTGGAAGCAAGGCTCTGGATAACCTCAGAACAACGGTGGGACCCTCTTGTGGTTGCACAGCCTTAAATGCTATGAAGCTGAATATGTGTCCTTTGTGGACTTTCCACTTGGTGTGGATGCAGTCTGCCATCTTCTGTCTGCTCTCCCTTAATCAGGACTTGTGATGTTGATGCAGGGAACCCAGGACACCATAGTCAAGTTTCAGAACACTGGGATGCCATATTGGGTTTGGAGAAATATGAAGTTATGTGAGTACATGTGCGTGTTGTCAAGAGCAGGTGGCTCCTGGGGAATTCGCGAAGAGGGTGAACTCAGCTGAAAAAAGGCACATGGAGCACACATTCGCAGACGCCAGGGCAGGAGTGCAATGCAAAGGACATTCATTTCCAGCCACAGGATGCTTATGTAACCAGTGCACACATAGATGCACTCCATACGATGCTGAATCATGGTTGAATAAAACAGCCAGAGTTCACTGCCATGGGGGCTAATAATATCCAGTGGTTTTTCCTACCTGCATAGTAGCTTTCCTGCTTGATTGAAAAAATATCCTAACAGATACTCCCCAATATCCAGGGGACTCTTTCTATCAGATTCACTCATTTAATAGCTGTACTGCAATGGGTAGTATTTCCTGCCAACATTACCTTGTGAGTGTCAGAGTGTGTCCTTTCATTAAGAGACCATTAAATCTTTCAATCATACCTGTCACCAGGGGCCTCTAAGGGCAAATGTAGCATCCAACAGATGTGCTGTTTCTTGGCCAAAGATTGGGTGTCCTGCCTAACAAAGGCTGAGCTTCAGTCACTTTGGATCTTCATAGGCTTCCTATAATGGGACACCAGTAATGTGAGGCCCAGATGGTTGTAGACTGAGACAGGGAAGTGACTGGATAGGCAAAGCTTAATCTAGTAGTTGTGCCTAATTTTGTAAAAAGACACCTCAAACCTGGAGCAGAGAGCAGGGGACCTACATGGTCCACCTGTCAGGCAGGCAGAGGTTCCAGAGTTTACTCACAAGTCCAGAATTATATTGTGGTCTTGGTGGGACCATCTATGCTCTGCACACCATGAACATTATTGCACAGCTAACCTTGCATCATCAGCAGTGAGCTGTAGTCCCCAATCACCTTGCAACATGTTGCAGAGTCTGAATTCCAACATGCGCAAGTTTGTTGTGTAGCCAGTTTCTTACACTGCTTGGGGCTTGAATACCTACAATGCATACCTGTGCCAGAGGGGACAGATTAGTTTCATACCCTGAAACATAATCCACTATGGGGGACCTATCTCTTTAGCAAAAGGGCTATCGCCCTACCTCCCATTCCTGGGAAGCCCACTGGGGCAGCCACATTATACATCTATACATATCACAGCTGAAGCATCTTCCATTGACAGTAATAGCTCTTAACTCAGCCTGTTGACTGGACCATCCTTGTTCCCTCTCGTACCAAAAAGTTTCTGTGGAAGGCTGAAGAGTTACTTCCACCCAAGTGGATGGGTTCCCTTTACAGGAACCATCTGTACACCAGGCCTCCAGGGGAAAGGTCCCCAAATCCTCCACATATGGGTTTAGGGTTCGTAATTCTTCAGGCGGTATATCACCCTGACCTTCATCCTTAGTGACATATGTCATTAGTCCAAGTACTGCCTGTAACTCTTGGGAAAATGGGCTAAAGGAAAACCATGCCCGTTGGTTTAAATAAATTTCCCACTTAGTCAAGAGGTTTGTGCAATTTCCAAATAATGTGTTCTCATTCATGTTAGGACCCAACAAATGGTCTGTGCCTGTACTAGCTGATTTCTCGTGACAGGCTCTGTGGCCTGCAAGACCTCATAAGCAGCAGACAACTGCTTCTCAATAAGGGAAATCTGTTTTTGGGCTCCCTTCCACAGCTGGGATCAGAATCCTATAGTGACTCGCTTCCTCCCTTGGAACTGTCACAGTCCCAGTTCTCCCCCTCCCCCAACTATACCCTTCTAGGGTGACACGGACACTTAGTTGGAAGGGGGCATGTGGGCCTAGTGCCATGAAAGATTGTTCCTGGGCCACCTTGAATGCAGCATCCATGTTTGAGGTCCAATCCCAAGTTTTCCCCTTCTTCTCCCCTTCTTTTTTCGGCAGTATAAAGGCCCTAGTGTCGGGGGGATATGAGGTATAAAGGTATACCAGTATGCCAACAACCCCCCCCCCAATAGCCTGCAATTGTTTCACAGTTTCTGGCCACAGGTATGCCTGTAATTTATCTATAACAGCCTCAGGCAATGTCTTTGTCTTATCTGACCACATAACACCCAAGAATGTGACGATTTTGTCAGTGTTCACTGCCCATCATTTGCCTAAATCATCCTGTAGGCTGGTTGTGCTGGTCTCCAAATCTGCACCAGTCAGAAGTAAGCATTTTCTCATCATAATGTTATGCATGAACAGATGTCAGGTGTTCCCACCTGGCCAAGTCTTAAACCACCAGGCCAAGAAATATTGTATGGCATATAGATAGACTTGGGGAAGGATGATGAAAGTCCATTTTTGGCCTTTCCACATAAAAGCAAATTGATCTTTCAGTTTGGCTTTCAGGCTCAGTGTCAGTGGAAAAGAAGGTGTCACAGTCAGCTACATGCTGCTGGGATGAATCTTCAAATCAGGCACAATTTGGGGGAGGAAAGTATTTATTGAAACTACAGATTCAGGGGAAGTTCCATGACAGTGAAAGAGGTTGGCCCTCTTTCACAGGTCCAAGCAGAGAGAAAAACCCATCACCTACATTACACACAGAGAACAGGGAACAGGCAGGAGGGCCAAGAAGAGAACTTCCCCTTTATAGCCTTAGGGTGGGGTCTTACAACCCTTCTCCAGACTTGATGGCTTCCTGAGTCTCTGGAATTTCCTTTCTGCACTGCCCACACAGGAAAGGATGTTTACTTCCAGCTTCTTTGAGCTTCTTTACATCCTGCCCCTTGCTGAGAGGCTGCCTTCCTGTAAATATCCTCAGAGACCTACCCAAGATAATTAAAAAGATCAAGTTGACAACAAAACCTAACCATCACAGGAGGCATTAGCTAAATCCAGGACATAAATTCTCAGTTCATGTTTCCATGGTCCATGATGCTTGTGATATTTGGAACTGAAGCCTGCTGTGGTGGTGTAACTTTGTCCAGTTCTTGGTAGTCCAGAGTCATTCTGCAGGAACCATCAGGCTTCTAGACAGGCCATACTGGGGAGTTGTATGGGTTATGGGCCAGTCTGATGATACTTGCCTCTTCCAATTTCAGGATGGTACCCCTAATTTCTGCATACCCTCCTGGCAACTGAGATTGCATCACTGTTACTCTTGGGAGTGCACTGAAGCATGGTGAAAATATCCCTGCAGCAGCATCTTCACAGTCTGTACAAGAAGGTGAAGGTCCCTCCCACTGTGAGAACTTATGAGCCTTGAAGGACATCCACTCTCCCCCAGGATGTACCCAGCTGTGGATGACACACAGACACAGCATAGCAAACAGGAGGGAGTTGGACTATCCCCAAAATCAAAGCAATCTGCCACCCAGAGCAAACATTGGGCCATTAATTTGCACTGTCAACAAATGCAGTAACCCTTTTGTGTTCTGTGGGTTCCAGTAAATAGTCAACTCCACATGAGGCCTCTGGTTGTCTAGGTTTTCTGTAGTCCCGATGTGTGGGCTTGTGCCCTAGTTGAGGAGGTAGTCAGCCAGACTTACCTCTTGTGCTTGAAGAGATGCAGGCAATGGGGGGATGCTGCTGTTCAGGGGATAAATTCTTCCATAAGACCAACAGCACATCCCAGGGCTGGCCATCCAATATGGCCTTTCTGAGTCAAGAGACCAATATGTAGAATCATTACTGACTGTGGGTAACTTTTATCAGTTCACTTTCCTGTGCCTTGGGGAATTTAGTTATTGCTTTTCCATTTTTCTTCCCTTTTGTGGTTCTGAGCCACAAAGTTTTGTTGGCCACATCTGCTTGCCTTATTTCTTGACTACAACATGCCCCAGGCAGTCCAGTGCTGAGGCCATCACATGAAGAGTTTGGTCGGTGTGATGATCTTGGAGAGGCACAAGAGCCATAAATGTCCCAAAGGGAACAAATGCCAAATCATATCCTTAATCCAAGAGGTAAGCATTTCCTCATCTGGCCTCCTATAATTCAGCCTCAATATTAATCTGTCACATGTACATCTTTCTCGGATCACCTGCACCAAGTCCAGGTAGGTGGCTCATTTACTGACCTGATCCTCCATGTTCCTGGGTCCCATACATTTCATGAAGCTGACATTAGCCTGTAGGCTAGGGACAGGTTCCCTGCATTAGGAGCTGTATGTTGCACTTCCTAAAAACATGCTGATGACCATATATTAGTAACATTAGCCATTTTTGTCATTTCTTTAGGATTTTGTTGTGTGTTACTAGCGCCATCATCCCATACACACAGTAGCCAGCAGAAATCATCTCCCCCCAAAACTGTAGGCACTGTTTGGCCAGCTCCTACAATTCTATGGTCATATGTCACATGTGTCTTGTGTCAGGTGGCCTAGGTGCCTGGGTTCATCCCCTCGACCTGTTCCTCCACCTTTCAGCTCTGGCTTACGGCTGAATGTACCTGGTATGCCACGGGCTGCACAGGAGTTGGACTCACCCAGCACGGAGTTTCAAGGTCCTCTTCAGAGGCCAGGACACACAACTGCAGCTCCACCACCTCAGGCATCCTAAAGTTCCAGCTCTTCTGTTCCCAGTGCTACCAGTTGCTCCTGCAAGTCTTGGCCCTCCTGCTGAACTTGTCTGAACACAGACAGACACAGCCAAGCCACCCGTGTCCAGCCATTTCCTGAGGGGCCTGTGAAAATTCCTTCCTCCAGTTTTTCCAGGGGCTTTTTCACTTCAGCCAACTGGGACTAATTGCTCCCCAATCCTCAGTGGAATCCCAGTCCATTAAGAGGTCTGACACTATCCCACCATTCAGTCAGAGGCCACAAGTCCAATGAAGGATCCCCATGGTGTGGTATTAGGGAGGTAGAGGGTTCATTCACCTCACCCTACCAACTACTATAAGGGTGGCTTCATAGGAATTCACAAAGAGGGTGAGCCCAGGTGGAAGAAAGTGTCCCCTGGAGCACACATTCATATACACCAGTGCAGTAGTGCAATGCAAAGTGCATTTATTTCCAGTCACAGGGTGTTCATATAGCCAGTGTGTGTGCAGGCAAGTGCACTACAAAGGAGGTGCATTGCATACACTGAAGAATCATGGTTATATAAGAGAGTCAGCCTGTATGCTCAGCTGGAAGGCAAACCTATTACCATCTTAGGTATATGCCTGTGTGTGTGTGCGTGTGTGTGTGTGTGTGTGTGTGTGTGTGTGTGTGTGTGTGTGTGATTTGTATAAGAACTAGTCTATGTACTCAGTTTAGACACCCTTCTAGGACTCAGACTTGGACTGACACTCCAGTGCCTCTAGAAGACAGTGTGTCCTCCCCTTTACCCTGAACTGTACTTTATTAATTCAAGTGTATGTGGAAGAGGGAGTATTGGTGACTAAAAAGAAAAACACATTCTTACTGGCTATTTAATTGGGGAGATTGAATATTTACCAAAAATTTAAATGTTGATTTTAACTAATTTTGGTTTTCTCCCTCTTCATTTTTGAATACTGTCCCTTTAGTGAACAGCATTTTACTGAATGCACTGTTTATTAGGTAGTGTGTCAAGACTCTGGAGAGGGGTCAGTGGAGGGGTTAGAACGGGGACAACAGAAGTCCTTTCCTGATGACTTCAGAGTAGGGAGAACAGCATGTAGAAGATAATGTGAACAGAAGGGGTAGGATGGGAGGGAGAATCGAAGCCAGGCACACTGTGAAACTGTTATTAGCTCCAAGAGTCTAAATGATGTCACTAAGAAGTGTGTGGTAGTTTGAAGAGTTGTACCCCAATAGATTTAGAGTTTATTAGTTTTTCCCAGCTGTCTGGCTGAAGGGTGTATCACCTTCTGGGGTGGGTCTTAAATTCTAGCTATGTATACACAAAGAGCAGTCTGAGCTCAAGCCTGGAGTTCCTGCTGTTTCTGAGTGTGAGTGTGCTTGCCTGCTTTGGAGTTGTTGGTGATGGGTTTCTCTCTCTGCTTGGACCTGTGAAAGGAGTCCAACCTTGTTTGTCATTATGGAGCCTTCCATAGATCTATTACTTCAATAAATACTTTCCTCCTCAAACTATGCCTTCACTGTTTATTCACATCTTTCCTCTGAATTCTGTCCCAGTGGGTCAAAACTTGCGAATTATCTCTGGATCCAGGCAGAAAAGACTAAAGGAAAGATCCAAAAAAAAAAATGCTTTGTAACATGTTTTCCTGATGGATCATGGCTCACAAATGGCAAGGTAATTCATGTCTGACTTCTACTGAGACAGCACAGTATTCTGCCAAGGAGGTCACATACAGACCCTGCCCTGTGTATGTTCTCTGTGGCCAACCGCACAGCCAACAGCTGAGGAATATTCCATTGAGAGAAAGCAAATTTTGCACTGAGCAGAAGAGACAGTTTATTCTATGTCACACCCTCCTTCTGCGCTTTGACAGCGTGTCTTTGTAGAGAGAGTCAAAGTTTGGTTGCTGTACTTCCGTCTTTGTTTAATGCACAGGACCGCTCATGTCATTCAGGATCATGTCAGTGACTTTCTCAGAGACTCTCAACTGAAGAAGCCAGCAGATGGAAAATACCCACCTGCTGTGGACAGTCATTATGAAGCTGTCGGCCATGTTCTGTCAGGAATCTCATGTGGGCAAGAGTAGTCACCATGTGAATTTAGATAGAATTTTCAAATTTATTCTTTCATTTTTCCTTATTCTTTACATTTTCCCTTGTTTCCTTTTCCTTTTAAGTTCAACTATCAAATGGTTGAATGGCTTAAGTAAAATATCTTGTAGTTCTCATTGTTGAGATAAAACTGGTTGGACATCTATATAAAGACAGAAAATTATATTGTAGTCTTTGTCGTGTTCATGCCAACAAGACAAATCATGTATCTGCTAAAGCACACCTGCCACTTCCTTTATAAATCATTTGCCCGACAGAGAGAGAACTTAGTTTCTTTTCTTGGATACATCATTGATTTATCACCTGGGTAACCCAGTGTTTTCCAATTAACTACTACTCTCAATTACAGTTTCCTTTAATTTATAAAGTGGGAATTAAAAACAGCAAGCCAACACACTTCACTAGGTTATCCTAAGGATCTAAGGAGCTCCATAAATGAAGGAGTATCTAAACTATTAAACATGATAGAGGTGTGAAAGCTGTTATGGCTACATGTGATTTGCGTATCATCTGCTATGTTCTAGACGTAGCCGTTGGTACCTTCAAAGAGCCAAACTAGATAAAGGGTGTGATTCTGGCCCTCAAATTTTGTATGGTCAACAAAACTATTCTAAAGTTTGTACCGTTCAAAGCAACAGGATTCAGTGCTCACTCAGAGGACTCAGTACTTACTCGACAGGACTTAGTACCTACTCAACAGGACTAAGTACTTACTCATCGAGGCTGAAGAGTGCTGTAAATTAAGTACTCCTTGGCTTTGCGGAGAAGGAAGCAAGTAAGGGTTAACCTGCAGATAAAAGGGAGGATTGAGAAGACATATTTAATTTTAATTAGAATAAAATAATTAGGTTTCATTGTGGCATTTTTTAAACAAAATTTGATTTGATTGTTCCTCTTGCTCCTTTCTTCCTCATCATGTTCTTTCTCTTGTGTTTCTCCCAGTGTATCCCCCCATCTCAGCACATCCTATTCCCCTTTCATAGTTTCCTGTCTCGTATCAGAGGATATACTCATTTTCACATTCTCTTATTTACATACATACAAATATTAAAATATTGAGATGTGCATATGAGAGAATAGGTCAAGCCAATTTTAAACGAAGCTTAAACATCAAGTTCTAAGTTTATGGCTTTTCCTAAAACATCCTTTTTCTGTGCTGATTGCTGCCAACATCCTTATATCTAGGTTAGTGCTTCTCTAGTTTCTAGGAACTCTTCTTTATCCTCCCTTGCCTAGCTGATCACATCCTTCTGAACTGACTCCTGGCCTGGAACAATACACATTTCATGACTTGTTGTCGTAGTCAGCCACATGCCGCTGGGATGAATCTCCAAACCAGGCACAATTTTGGGGAGGAAAGTATTTATTGAAGTAACAGACCCAGGGGAAGTTAAGGAAAGGCTGGGCCCTTTTCACAGATCCAAGCAGAGACAGAGGCCCAGCACCTCCAGAAGCAAGCAAGCAAGCACACTGTAACACTGAAACTCGCAAAATAGCAGAATTGCCAGACTTGGGTTCTGGCTGCTGTTTTGATTATATATCCCTAGAATTTTGTATCTACCTTAGAAATATCTCAGGGCCAGAACCCAGGAGGCCAGGCCAAAGTGACACCTCCTCCAGCCAGAACTGGCTGGAGACAATTTACAATTATAATAAACCTTTGATTCTGTTGGGGGACATCTATTCAAACTACCACACTTGTCAAGTCAGTAGAGTCATTATCATTTTTGAAATTGAACATATCTAGGTTCTAGTCTATCCCACTGCTTCCTGACTGACTGCCCCTGGGCAAGTCAGTTACAGTCTGAGTCTGAGTTCTTTTTACCTCTTAGCTGCAAATGATGTTATGATGAGCATGAAATACAGTGTCAGTAGTTCTGTATGTCCCTGGGTAAGGTTTCAAAGTGATCAAGACCACCATGAGACCACTCTGAAAGGAAGAAAGGCTTTTAATCAGAGAAAGAACACCAAGCTGCAGGCAATCTCCCAGGAGCGGAGAAAACCTAGGCGCTAAAACTTATTGGTCATGTATGAACCAATCAATGGTTCCTAGGGCAGGAAATACTAACTGAACAGATAATCAGCCCTCTCTTTCCCACTTGTCAGGCCAGCAGAAGGACCTCTGAATCTGGCTTTAGGAAGGTAAGGACTACCCCTACCCCGAGCACCAGATTTTTTCCACATGAACCCCTCCTTCTCATGATGGGAGCCCTCTGTTATCGTTTCTTCTGCTGCTTATTTAGCTAAACAGCATAAATTCTGTTAAACTCTCCATGTGTTTTTCCCACACTGGTAGCTGGAGAACTCTGTAACTCCCCATGTTCCCTTTAAAAATAAAGTACCCCACTGTACCTTTCTATCTTGTCTATGATTTTAATTCTTTAACTTTGTAGACAAGAACTCAGGTATCCTTAAATTTTGTGGCGCATTGGAATTTTTGCTAGGTGTTATCTAAATTCTAACCCCCAGCTCACCCCGTTACAGTCAGATATGAGATTATAAAGGGAAATGAAACTAGAATTCAGAAATTTGTCATGTAGGCTCCCAGGTTGGAGGAGGGCCCAGGTGGTCACATAGCTCTTAGCATGGGGGAAGGAAGGTCTCTCTGGCCAGAGAGAGACACAGCAGGAGGGGGTTTACAAGGCAGGCTTTATCTGTAACTCCTGCTGGCGTCTGGTGTCCATGTTGACACTTCTCTTGAAGCTCACCACACTGATCCTTTCAGGGGAAACTGAGGTGCTGTGGTTGTACTCCATTTTGGAGCCTGAGTTTCAACCTAACAGCAAACACTTCCAAAGTGACATCATTTTTATGAATCTGATGCCATTGTTGATGGTGTTAGAAGGCATCCAGCACAGGGGTCAGGTACCTCAGAGATACGTGATACATATTTGAACTAATATGAAGATTCAGCATGGGAAAACATTTTAACAAAAAGCAGAAAAGGCACAGAGTTAGAAATAAAATTGATCTGTGTGAGCGAAGCATGATGAGTGAGCGGGAAAGGACCAGTAATTAAATATTTTCCTATAGAGAGGATTGAATTTTACTGGGTGCATTGGTGAGCTACAAGTCAAGGAGGGCCAGGCTGAGCACTTAGGCCTGATGTGATATGTGGTAAGGACTTACAGTTTTTTGAGGAGTGACATGAAGACAATGAATAATGGGCCATTACTGGTCTCCCATGCAGGCTAATTTTAGAAAAACAGACACATCTTTGTGAAAAAAAAGTTGGATCTATTTTGCTATCTTTTTTGATAGCAAAAAAAAAAAAAAAAAAAGAACAGTCAGCATTCTCTACATCCAAAGCCCTAGAAGAAAAGTAAAATATTAGTTTTTGTATTATGTCATGCTAAGTATAGTTACATGCTAAATAAGTGACTTGGTTTTTCTTTTTCCCAGGCTGGAGCCCAGGCTGACCTCCGATTTATAGATATACTTCTGTCCCAGCCTCCTGAGTACAGGAATCACAGGGGTGAGCTACCACTTAATGTAAGGAAGCCTTGATTTCAGTGAAGATGCTCCATTCTGATGAAATTGACAGGTGTCTTGAGATAATGATTTATGACTTTAGGATAGCCATAAATCTCTGGGGTGAGCAAACCACTATTAGAACCATATGTCCTCTCATTCTTTCTGTGACACTTCCATGAGAGTGTCTGGGAGTTCAATGGAATGATGAAGAGAAGCATATGGCTCTGGTTCTGAGCTAAATACACAACAGTATGAAAACACAGTTAAATAGCCATACTCCTCTTGTTAGCCAGCTTTTTCTTTTTCCAGCAACCTCATGGTACATAGCTGAACACCAAAAAGACACTTGTTAATGGTGACAGCTGACATGTGAGGAGAAAGCATGTGGCTTGTCGTTTGAAACAGGCAGTGATTGGGGGTTTCCTTGCCCAGGTCTGTCATGGAGTGATTTGGAGATCAAAAAAGAGCCTAAACCCGACTCTGCTTGAGGCACTCCATCTGGCTCTGCCCCACACTGTTGCCATAGCCACCCATCTCTTAGCAACCGTGAGCAGCATTTTCATGTTGCTGCAGTGACAACGCATGAGAGTAAAAATAAATAAATAAATAAAGCTGTGCTCACAATAGGCTAGTAATCTGAAAGGTTAGCTCATGGATCAAGTTCACTCTTACAAATTTTTTTATTTCATGATCATGCCTTGCTTTAAATCAAGGCATCCTGGCAACCTGTTACTGAATATAAGAACTACAATATAATTACAAGGGACATAACATAACTTTATTTTAAATCAGGTGGGAAAGACAATTATCATTTTGAATAGCCTGCACATCATCCTCTTGGAGAGAAGCGGGTGGGAGTGGAAAAACCCATCCTTGGATGCAGAAGAAGGAATATTCCATGCTTACACATCCTGGCTCCAACAATCCTTTAGCAGCTTTTGCAATGAGCAACCAGTCTCAATTGAGGTCACTAAGCGGAAGCAGTGAAGAAGCCGAACTAAAGATAAAAGGAAGCGGCTATCTGCGTCACGCTTGTCCTTGAGGCAAAGTGAAAAACAAGCATGTGACCGGTCTTAGAGGATATTTAGTTGTTTATTTCTAAATGTCTGTACCATACTTTGAACTGGCTTCATTTAAATCTTCTGACAAGAGAAGTCTATTGGGAAAGTAGCCTCATTGTTTGTAAATGTCATAGCCCTAACTCTTAATAAACCTTGCTTTTTATACTGACCTAGATGCACCACATGAGAATGCAGAAACTTAATACATCCACAGAGATGGAAATGGTGAAGAAATCAATGACAATTTTCATTTCAAAAAGCTACCATGGACATTACTTACTACTTCTATCAGCCATAGGCATGAACCATCTTTCAGGTAGAAACAAGAATCTATACATCGTTTGAATATTGCATTGATTTTTCTATCAGAGGCTGAGTATTTGGTAAATGTCAATGAAAGATGAGCACGGTGGGAAGTCAATTCAGGAATCTTCTGGAAAGATTTCACTGGAGGGGATGTAGAACATCCAAGCCATGTTGGCAACAAAATGAAGTAAACATTATGATGTGTTTACACATTACATGCAGAGATGGGTTTATCAGTGCTAACTGCTTTGTGAAGAGAAAATCCTCCTGAAATGAAATAATCAAAGGAGATAGGTGGATGCTGATTTTGTGAAATAAACAGTGATTGAGGGAAGAAGAAAAACCCAGCAGGACTCAGCATGAAGCAAATTAATTCATGTTGGAGATTAACTTTCCTGAAGAAATTAAATTGCCCACTTCCTAATCAGTACAGTTCTTGGCATGTTGTTTCTTTCTCTTTCTCCAAAATGTGTTTCATGTTAGAGTTCCTCAGCTTTTCACCCCGTTATATTTCAAAATCCAGCTTGAAGCTCCTGTTCTTGGAGAGCGTCTGTGAAGTTCTGCACTCAGTTTATTTACCATTTCTTTGTTTAGGAAAATAGTTTCCAAACATCTCATTAATCTCTTTTATTTGCATTCGCGTCCAAAGAGGATAGAAGGTGACTCCATTTTGTTGTTTGTTTCTGCATTTTAATCATTCAGTGACTCAGGGGATAAGCATGTTTTTATTATACTAATTTGAAATAACTGAAGGAAAGCCATATCTCAGTGCCCATTTGTGGTGAATGGCTGTTCAGAGTCAAAACAGTTGCTGGGTTCTTTCCCTATCCTTTCTTGCCCTGTAAGAAACAGGGAAAAAGGCCCAAAATGTTGTTCTTCCAGTTAATTCTGCACACAGAGAAAGATGTCAACACACATAAAAACTGCAGCCACCTTTGAGAAGACATACAGAACTCTTCAAAAGCCATTGCTGAAGGGATATCATATGTTTTTCAATCTGCTTCTTTTTTTTTTTTTACTATTCTCTCTTAAACCCTGCAATTCTTTTTTTTTATATTCATTTAATTTTTTTATTGTCCTTAATGAGTTACATTATTTAATGGGCAAACAATGAGTTGTTAACCCAAGTTCCCCAATGCCCCTCTTCCCCATCCCCAATCAGCTGGGCATCCTCCTCCGTGGGCAGTCTGGATCAGTCCTTGGGGCAGAGGACCATGGAGAGCCTAGGAGTCAGCCCAGTTCCACAGGCCCTAGTGTGTTGTTACTGAGGGGGGCCAAGTCTCTAGATATTCTCCCCCACCAAGGCTCTCACAATTTTTCTGCCCCTCTTCCACTCAGTTCCCTGAGTCGTGGTGGGTATTAAGGCTGTTCTATTGTTGAGGACTTAGGGGTCTCTGTACTTCTTCTTTAGGTTGTGTTGAAAATCATTGGTGTCTGTCTCACTGGCTTATCCTGTGTTGACTGATTGGCTGTGGCTCTGGGTCACTTGTTCATCCCATCATTCTCTGCGGGGTTCCATGTGGATCCTCCATGGTATGTCTCATGGTGGCTCATCTCTTTTCAGGATGTCAGCTATCTGCCTGCAGTTCGTTGGTAGGGTTGGATGAGCCACAGCTCTCTCTCTGAATTCTGAAAGATACAAACAGAATCTCCATCAGACTGAGATCAGTATAGGTTAACTGAGATACACATTTCTGAATTAGCTAGATTCTGTTTTTAGTAGCCTCTCCTTCAATCACTCACATAGTGCATCTCTCATTGGGGGCCCAAGAGTCTGGCTCCCAGTGCATATCACCCTAGGTCCCTAGTTCCAGGTAAGGAACTCCCCCTCACTAAGTGGAATATTTGGCTGAATTTAAAAGCTGTTGATTGCCTCCCCAGGCTTTGGCTCCTCCATTGCACAAGTGCTCCTTTCTTGGTTCACTGGTCTCTCCCAGTAGGAAGTGTGTACAGCCTACACATGGCAGCAGACTGTGTTTCATCTAGTGGTCTCTGTTTGCTCCAGCAGTCATTGACCAGCTTTCCCTGGCAGCTTATACAGTGCCTTCCAGCACAGCAATAACTGCCATCTGGGGTCTGAATACCATTCTGGGCCTCGAAGGGTCTCTCGATGCTGACCTATGGTTTTCTGTGATTTCTTTAGCAACAAGGTTTTGCCTCAGGCCTGGGGAGGGCATTCAAGAGCCTTGACAGAATCCTGTCTTGTTTTTGGAACTTCATGGGTCACTTTGGTCAACAGCTCAGTGAGGAAAGGAACCAGTGACTGGGACTAAGAGTTGTCAGACTGATCAACTTTTCACAGGGTTAGACTTTCTCCCCTTCTATTCACGACTCTTCTCCAAGTCAGACGATTTTTTCCTAAATTTCGATATGTCACTTTTCCTTTCAGCTGAATAGAATTCCATAGTGTAAATATACCATAGTTTTGTTTTCCATTCCTCCATGGAAGGGCATTTTGGTTGATTCCAATTCTTTGCTATTATGAATTGAGCTGCTATAAACATAGTTGCACTAATGTCTCTCTCCTGAGAAGTGATATCTTGCAGGTAGATGCCTAGTAGAGGGAAAGCTGGGTTTATTGGTAGCTCTATGTCCATTCTGTTGAGGAGCCTCCACACTGCTTTCCAAAGTGGTTGAACAAGCTTATAATCCCACCAGCAGTGAATGAGGGTTTCTTTTCCCCCGAATTCTCGCCAGTAATTATTGTTTTTTTTTTTTTATGATTGCAATTCTGACTGGAGTAAGGTGGAATCTCATTGTGGTTTTTATTTGCATTTCCCTGATGTTTAAGGATGCTGAGCACTTTCTCAGGTGCATAAAGGCCATACGAGTTTCTTCCTCTGTGAATTCTCTGTTGAGATCGGTGCCCCATTTTGTGAGGGGGCAGTTTGAGTTTTGTTACTTTTTTTTTTGAGTTCTCTGTAGGTTGTGGAAATTAGGCCTCTGTCTGAGTTGTAGCTGGCAAAAATCATCTCCCAGTTTGAAGGGGGTCTATTGGCTCTGAGTACAGTGTTTTTGTCTGTACAGAAGCTTTTGAGCCTTATCAGGTCCCATTGGTTAAGTGACTGTTGCACTTCCTGGGCTACTGGAGATTTGCTCAGGAAGTTATTCCCTACTCCTATCTCATGTAGGGTTCCTCTTATTTTTTTCTTCCAGGGTGTTTAGGATTGTATGGTTAATATTGAGGTCTCTGATCCATTTGGAATTGATTTTAATGCGTGGTTAAAGGAGTGGATCTATTTTCATGTTTTTACACATGTTTATCCAATTTGTCCAGCACCATTTGTTGAACATGCTATCTTTAGCCCAGCATACATTGTTAGCACACTTGTCAAAAACCAAGTAGCTGAAGTTACTTGCATTAAAGGCTGGGTCTTCAATTCTGTTCCACTGGTCAGACTGTCTGTTTTTCTGTCAATGCCATGCTCTTTTAGTTACTATGGCTTTGTAGTATGTTTTAAAGTCAGGTATGGTGATACCTCCTGCGTAATTTAGTTTTTCTTTGCTCAGAATAGTTTTAGCTCTTCGAGGTCTTTTGCCCTTCCAAATAAATTTTGATATTATTTTTTCAATGTCTGTGAAGAAGGAGGTTGGGATTTTTATTGGCATTGCATTGAATCTGTAGATCGCTTTTGGCAGGATTGCTATTTTTTTAAATATTTTATTTATTCATTTTCAAGCAAAGAAATACAGAGAGAGAGATTGCTATTTTTACTACATTGATTCTCCCTATCCATGAGCATGGAATGTCTTTCCATCTTGTCACATCCTCCTCTATTTCCTTCTTGAGTGTTTCAATATTTTCCTTATATAAGTCTTTCACTACTTTGGTTAGTGATATTCCAAGGTATTTGATTTTCTTTGAGGTTATAGAGAACAGGACAGTTTATCTGATGACTTTTTCCAAATATTTGTCTTCTGTATATAGAAAGGGTGCTGATTTTTGTGTGCTAATTTTGTATCCTGTCACTCTGCTGAAGGCATTGATCACCCTCAGGAGTTTACTGATACTGTTCTTTGGGTATATATATATATACATATACATATATATATATATGATCATGTCATCTGCAAAGAAGGATAATTTAATTTCTTCCTTTCCGATTTGTATCCCTTTCATGCTATTCTCCTGTCTTATTGCTTGAAACCCTGCAATTATTATTCTTGGCCTTTAAATGTGAGTTATGTCATCAGTCTGGTGTAATTCATCTGCTGAAATATTCTAGGGATGAATAGCTCTTCCTTCTTATAATAACTGCTGTAGTGTCACATTTGCCTGAAGGAAACCACTGTCCTATGGGTGACTGACAGGTTGAACAGGGTAGCTGTATGTCACAATTACTAGACGACAAAGCTTCTCCCTCACAGACATAGCTGGCCTGTTGAAACCCATATCTTCTCCTCAACAATTTCTACTTGTACTCCAACTTTGATACCAAAAGTGATAACAGATTTCTAAATATAGGTTATTAGAACTTCATGACTGAGCGTTGAAGTCAATAAAAGCCTTCCCTCTAGAAGTGCTGTATGCTTTAGCAAGCTTGTGATGACTAATATATCCAAGCTCTCCTCTTATACCTGATATATCTGGGTTTAAGTACTTCATAGAATGAGGCTAGCATGATGTTAGATTTCAGGCATTAATTAAAGCTCCTTGTAACCATCAGAAGACAAAAGGGATCTCCTGAATATCTAAACAGCCTGGGTAGTACCAAATGTACAAATTATTAAAGGTAGGGGAAAAAAGCAGGTTTGATTTTAATGGAGGATAAGCCTCCATTAAGTTGTTAGTATAGTTTGAAGATGTGTTACTATTGGATAAGATCAGTGTCATCATTGTGGAGTAAAATATTGGTGAAATAAAAACCCTGGAACATAAAAAAACATAATCAACCATTATCTTTGGACTATCATATTTTTCTACTCTCAAGATTACCTCACAGTGGGAAAAAAACTGGAAGTATGTTCATGCCAGATTATGGTTTTAAGATAAGAAATAAAAAATTTTCAACACTGGATATTAGGATGTAAGATAACTGTGTTTTAAGTCTATGATATTTACTTGATGGCTTTCCATGGCACAATGCCCTCATTGGCTATAATACAATGAAAACAAAAGAATGAGTCTGAATATCAAATTTGGTTAAAGTTAGTAGCTATAGCAAATACATAAATACATAAACATAATACAAATTTGTTTCTCTTCCACATAGTAGTCTGATGTATGTTTTTCATGTATGTATAAGTATTGGAAGTGATATTCAGAGATCCACTTTACCTATATCTCCTGTTTCTACCATCAGTAAGGGGCCTCAGAGATTTTTTTTTTATTTTACTGGTATAATGAGACAAAAGATCATGGATGTGGTAGTCTGCATGTATGTCCCCTTGTAGACTCGGGAGTTTTATTAAAGCTTGTAACTTGGATTTCCAGCTGCCTGGCTGAAAGAGATGTCACTTTGTCAGGATCTTGGGGTCCAGCCCTAAATATATGTTTGGGGACAGATCTGATTTCCAGCCTAAATGTATGCAGAGAGGTCTTGAGCTTTTCCTGGGTCCCTGCTGCTTGCTATTACTGTTGGTTCCCTGCTGTTTTGCTGATGGATTTGTGCTTACTTGTGGGGCTGGCTATATTGGGTGATACCTCTCTGCTTGGATTTATGAATGGGAGTCAGCTTCTTCAGCTATTGATGAAACTTTCCCTTTGGATCTGTAAACTGAAATAAACCCTTCATCTTATAAACTGTCTCTGGTTTTTGATGTTCGTCCTAACAAAGTAGAGCTGACTGCAACAATGGGGAAGGGGCATTCTCTTATGCGCCTTGGCCCAACAATAACTCAGTACTTTGCAACAGGATACTTAAGAAATTAGCTACCTGGAAAATGTGTTTTTTTGAACAGTTGGATCAAGGAAAAAGAAAGAAATTATAAATTAGCTAATTCTAGAAATTAGAGCCCTAACCTTTCCAGGAGAGTCAAGACTAAGATTAGACTATAGCCACATCATCTCATGTAGGAAAGTGATTTATTACAACCGTGAAAGGGATAAGAACAAGAGCAATACGTACTAGTTAGGAAGTTAGACAGAATGACATATAATCACATAAAATATCATAGATGAAAACGAAATAAGTCAGAGTCTAGCAAAGGCTAGAGTTCCTATGAATCACAGAGGTGACAATCCATATTCTACTAAAGACAAAGCTGAAACACTGGAACATCATTACCAGGAAGGTTGCTGTTGCAGTCAGCTCCTAGCTGCTAGGACAAATATCCAATCAGAAGCAGCTTATGGGAGGAAAGGGTTTACTTTAGCTTTACAAATTCCAGGGAGACAACATCAATGGTGGGAGAGGCTAGCTCACTTTCATAGGTCTAACAGAGAGACAATACCTTCAGCCAGCACCAAACAACCAGAGTTTCAAACTGCTCTTTCACACAATAGGGTGAGACTCAAGATCTACCCTCAATCATATGTTAGGGCTAAGCACCAAGATCCATACCCAGTGAAACCTCCTCCAGTTGGGCTGCTGGAGACACAAGTTATAAGCTCAATTCTATTTTTTTTACTTGCTTTAATTTTATTTATTTTTGCCTTAGATTAATGTACAAAGTAATGGATTTTATTAGGACATTTTCATATATAATTTGTTTTTGTTATTTTATTTTCATACATAATTTATACTTCTCCCCCATTCCCTTACTCACTCATCCCCACTTTTCCATTCTCAGTAGCTCCATGTCTGTTTTTATGTCACATGTATTTTATTTCCCTCTCTATTCCTCAACACCTCTTTTCCTTCCTTTCGTGGTCCCCTTTCTAGTTTCACAACCTAATTATATACCCACAGTCTCACCCACATATATACACATATGTAAAAATTAAAAGCTAGGATCCACATATAAGGCATACATGCAATATTTATTTTTTATTAGGGTTAGGGTTCTAATTATTAACAATAACTATTATCATTAATAATTAGAAACATTGTATGAACAAGTCTTGTGATGGTACCCCCCATTTCCCTCCTTCCGTTCCCCAACCCACCGAGGGCCCTCCTCAGTGGGATTGCTGGGATAGTACATGTGCTGGGAGGTTATGAATCATACAAGCAGTAGCCAGCTTTGTGTGTGTGGTTGTCGAGGGAGTCAATGTCTCTGGATATTCTCTCCCACCATGGCTCTTGCAATCTTTCTGCCCCCCCTTCTACAAATATCCCTGAGTCAAGGTGGGTGAGTTTTAAGTCCACTTTACTGTTGTGCTTTTAAGAGTCTCTGGATTTCTGCTTTGGAATATTTTGGGCGTCCTCAATGTCAGTCTCCATTACCCTCTCATAGGTTATCTGACTTGCTGTAGAGGTAGCTCCCTTGCTCATCTTGCCACTTCCTCAAAGGTTTCATTTGGGCTCCAGGTGATGAGTTGGGGTGGTTTATCTTCTGCCTGGGAATCAACTATCATCTCAGGCCCTGTTGTTGTAATTGGGTTTTTCATGGTTCTTGCTCCCTTCTGAAAAATACAAGCAAAATCTCCAATGAAGAGAGTAGGTTAAATGAGACAAACACTATTAATTTGGTGAGATTCTAAAGGCTGTAGCCTCTCTGCAGGGCTATGGTTAGTGGATCAAAAAATATCAATCTATGGGATTATACATTTAAACTACCACAGTTGTTTTGGGAGTCATATTTTTAAAGAATGAAAAACAATATAAAACAAGTATTTTGTAACTAATGAAAATGAACTTTTATTTCAACTGATGTCTAAAAGGAAGTATTTGATGCAGATTCCCTCATATTCCACTATATGACATCAGAGGCTTAGAAGAAGGTAGAATAGCCAAGATTGTCAGGAAAGCTCACAGCAGATTCTGCCATTTATGTTTGCCAAATACAGGAAAGATAGAGACGAATGCAGAAAACAGATGGGGTACACACCTACCATTGCCTCTGCTCCCCAATTAAAAAAAATTTGTCAGGTAACTCACTAAAGTGCTTCTCATGCATACTTCAGCCTCTTCTTTACATCCATAAGAAAATGGAATAACTGGTAGCCTATGCTTGATCCTGCTAGATAAAGAAATGTGGAATATTAAAGAAAAAAATCATCAATGCATGCTGTATCCTGGTGTTTTCTATAAACTTTACTCAATCTGAAATGCAGTCAGGGGTGGGATAGAAAACTCCTCCATGTTACCAGTGTAACATCTGTGAGGCACAGGAATGGCCATAAAGATATTTGTACTAAGGGATACAGACAAGATTAAAAACACTTTCATGTCAGTTTGAACTAATTTTTCAGGCCAAATGGGGTTTAATGCCAAATTAGAAACCATATGTTTAAGTTTTAGATCTTGCAGAATCTCATCATTAAAACAAATGCTTGTAAAACTATGTACTGATAGAACAGCAAACCAAGAAACGAACACTTGTGCAATAGAGACGCCAAAGCCTAGGGGAGGCAATCAACAGCTTTTAATTCAGCCAAGTAATCCACAGTGATGGGGAGCCCTTAACTGGAATTGGGGACTCAGGGTGAAATGCACTGAGAACCAGAATCTTGGGACTCCAAAGAGAAATTCACTTTACAAGTGATTTACAAAGAGGCTACCTACTCACAATAGAATCTAGCCAATTCAGAAATGTGTATCTCAGTTAACCTATACTGATCACACTCTTATGGAGATTCTGTTTGTATTTTTCAGAAGGCAGCGAGACAGCTGTGGCTCTTCCAACCCTACCAATGAACCACAGGTTGATAGCTGACATCCTGGTAAGAGATGAGCCACCCCAGTCCTATCAGGGAGGATCCACATGAAGCCCTGCAGAGAGTGGTGGGAAAAGCAAGTGACCTATAGCTATAGCCAATCAGTCAACACAGGATAAGCCAGTGAGATAGACACCAATGATCTTCAACACAACCTAAAGAAGTACATAGACCCCCTCAGACATCAAAAATAAAGCAGCCTTAATACTCACCCAAAATGACTCAGAGAACTGAGTGGAAGAGGGGGCGGAAAGATTGTAAGACCTATGGTGGAGGAAGAATATCCAGAGACATTACCTCCTCAGTAATAACATACAAAAGGAGGTGGAACCGGGTTGACTCCTTAGACTATCTATAACCCCCTACCCCATGGACTGATCCAGACTGTCTATGGAGGAGGATATACAGCAGATTGGGGACAGGGAAGAGGGAAATTGGGGAAATGGGGATACCAGTGTATCTAATTATGGATAATAAAGAAAAAAGAAAAAAATATATAAATTTTAAAAAATTATGTACTGAAACAAAGGTACACTCTAATCCTCCCATCCCACAAATTTTATTGAAGGACCACACAAATAGGACTTAAAAAAACTTTTTTGTACATGTGTGTGTGTAGTATGCTCACGTGTACATGACCTTGCTGTGTCCCACAAACACCTGCAGCAGCTGGCTCACCTGCAGCAGCTGGCTCACCTGCAGCAGCTGGCTCACCTGCAGAGGTCAGAGTGGAAAGTCTGGTGAACCATTCCATTTCATCACTCTTCCTCCTGGTCTTAATTTGATTTAGAGTTTCTTTTCACTAATTCCCCAATTTATAGGGCTCTGAAGATTTTCAGATCTCTTCTCCCCAGAGGACTAGTGTTGCAGGTATGTTTGGCCATGGCCAGCTGTTTTAAAGTGGGGTAGTCTGAGACCTCCTCAGGTCCTCATGCCTGTGCAAAAAGCACTTAACCAGGGAACCATCTCTCTAAACTCTACCCAGCATTTTTATGGCCTGAAACTCACTTTGATGAGATACTCTAAGAGAAAAACAATATAAAGTTACATATAGAAAGTTAAATCTAAAAATCATAATTGTTTAGAATCAAAAAAGAGATAACTATGGAGTATTACAAAAATTAGCTAATGAATATAACAAATATTTTTATTTATATTTTTGGATTTTAGTAGAATTATTCATTTTTCATACATTTGCTCTTTGTCATGCTCAATAATTCTGAGTAAAGTTGTGTGAAGCTAATAAATACACAAGAGGAATTCAGATGCATCTTAGAATTGATGCCGTGCTATAATGGGCTATATAACTGCATAAGCAAATTACTCTTCTGCAACTTACATAGAATAAACATGTAAAGGAGCTTGTTTATAGAATCACATTTATCTTCATAGTGTCTTATTATACTGCTGGCACTTCTGCATGCCATTATACCCCAAATCTCTGGTCTTTATCAGGATAATGCATCATACACACATAAAATTTGACCTAATTCAATGAGATTTCTACAACACATGGCTTCACATTATGCCGGACTTGGTTCTTTACAGTAATAAGTCTAGATTTGTGGCCCAATACAGAAATATAATCCATTTGTACTATTTCCTAAAAATGTGCATCCATCAGTACATGTGCTGAATTAAAAATGTTATTTATAACAGAAGACTTTAGCTTTTATTAGTCATTGGTGACAACTGTTTATTATTACTATAATTCCATATATGTGATGGCTAGAACAACTTCCCATGGACCAGTTTCTGGCTCTGGATACTAAGACCTTGTTTCTCTTCTACTCATATATTGAAGCCATTATAAATCCTTTGCCTGTGTACGTTCATGCAGATGAATCATCACAGCTAATCATGTGTCACAAGGACTCACACAAACTTAAACTGCACAATATAGAAATCACAGACACCACAACAAGCCTACATGACATGTATTTTGCATGTGTCCTGTATGTGTGGTGTGGCAAGCAGGTGGTCTGTGTGGTGTGTGCACACGGGAGTAGAGATGTATCAAGCACACTCATTCTTATGAGAACCTTGAAGAGGTTCAAGAAGAGAACCATGGTTGCCCCTTCCATGTCCCATCTGCATGTTGTCTTGAGAAGGAGTCTCTCAGAGATTCAAGAACTTGACACTTTTGTGAGTTTCCTGGTCTCTGCTCTCCACAGAACCGGGGTTACAGATGTGCATGGCCATGCCCAGCTGTTTGTGTGAGTACTAGGAAATTGAACTCAGGAAGTCTCAGGGCCTCTCTCACCCTCATGCTGGAGTGGGAAGCATTCTTACTTCCTGAGTAATATCTTAATATGCAAAACAGACATTTAAAATTCATCTTAGCTAACACTCAAAATGCCCATGATTACTTCAATATCACCAAACCCATAGTAACGCACGATAATGGTTAACTTTGGTTTTAAGGAGATTATTGTGCAGATTTTCAAATATTAAAAACACCCACAAAAATGACCAAGAAAGTACAGGAAGGGGGCTGGAGAGATGGCTCAGCGGTTAAGGCACTTGCCTCCAGTGCCTAAGGCCCCGGGTTCAATTCCCCAGGACCCACATAAGCCAGACCCACAAGGTGGTGGCCCTGGTGTGCTCTCTTTCTCTCTCTCTCTCTCTCTCTCTCTCTCTCTCTCTCTCTCTCTCTCTCTCTCTCTGCTTGAAAATGAATAAATAAAATATTAAAAAAAAAAAAGAAAGTACAGGAAGGCCCTGAAGACTAAGCATCACAGAAATTGTCCAATCCTCCCCTTGCAGGAAAAACCTAGACGGCTAGGCCCTTGGTGGAGTAGCTCACTGTTACTCTCTTCTCTGGAGTGGCCAGTTTTACCAAGTGCACAGAAAAGTATAGAGGTAGGTTGAGAAAATCCTTTACAACTATTCCGAGGTAAAATGAGTCCAAAGGTCCCATCCAAAGTGCAATGCCTGATGTGGCAAAAGCTCTCTATTTGGAAGCAATAGGTAACACTGGGAAATGGTTAGGCTGCTAGGGTGGGTGGCTGTGGCACAACCCTGGCAATACTACATTGATGTATAAGCTCATCTCTTTATTCATGGAGCAAAGTTACACTATTGATGTCATAGGGTTTTTATGGGGCCTTATGAAAGGATTGTGTAGTTAGTGCTAGGAATTCAATCATTCCTATTAATTAAGTAGGTATAGAAGGAAGGAGTTGAGGTTGAAGGGCTTTACACAGTATTCATTATCATTTATTTTTAACCATCAATGTGACTTAATGTTTTAACATTTGATGCAAGTAGTCTTTAAGTAGAGTGAAATCATGGGTTATAATGATAAAAAGTCTGCTGTGCTCAGTAATAATATCACTAAAACCTTCCATACATTATAGAATCCATTCCTTTTTATCAGAGGCTACCATCAGAGACATTGTGTGCTCTTATGAAATTCTGCTGTGCTGTGGACAAGATTGGAATGATTTTCTTGCTTTAAGTTATGCTCAAGTTTGATTTGCAAATGAATACAATGTTCAATAGCATCAGTGAACCCTACTCTTTTTTTTAACACTTGCTGAACTCTGAACAGAAAACACTACTCTAAAGCCTATACCTTCTCAACTCAGATCTAAGGAACTTGAGCAAATATGAAAGAAAAGACCTAAAATTAAAAGCAAAGCTGATCCAACTGGTGGTATTTTACAAATAATATAAAATGCACAAAAAATTAAAATAAAATGCCTCATCTTTTAGGTACTTTCAAAAACGAAAAATGGAAAATTTTTCTTAATACACAAAAGACTCTATTTCCAAGGTGTAATTTTAAAGAGGCTGTGAGCATATATGCATGTGGTAGTTTGAATGGATGTCCCCAATAGATTCAAGAGTTTATTGAAGCTTGTAATTTGTCTCCAGCCTTATGGCTGGAGGATGTGTCACCTAGATTGGAACCTAGGATCCAGCCCTAATTATTTCGGGGGTAGATGTGAAATTATAGCTGTACATATGCAAAGAGTAGTCTGAGCTCAAGTCTGGAGTTCCTGCTGTTTGCAAGTTGGAGTGTGCTAGCTGGAGGTGCTGGTGATGGTTTTATTTCTATGCTTGGATCTGTGAAAGGGGGCCAGCCTCTTTCGCCATTCTGGAAATTCCCCTGGATCTGTTACTTCAATAAATATTTCCTCCCCAAACTGTGGCTGGTTTGGAGGTTCATCCCAGTGGCACGTGGCTGACTACAACAATGTATGTCTGTTTATCTTCTAAGAAAACAACATGGCACATTAAAATTATTAGTATATCTAGGAGGTAGGTAGCACACCCCTAGATTTTGCTGTTTCTGTTAACAGTTGTCAGTTGAACTGAGCTCACAGTTTGGATGGGTTTCTTTTGTTGATAATTAATCTGTAACTGCCCTATGACTTTAGTATACAGCTAATGTGCAAAGGAGAGTGGCAGTACATAGTAGCTATTGCTTTCCCCTCCATCTTTGTCTCCACCCACTATTACTTCATAACATAACAATGTTTATAGAAGCAAAAACTATGATGATAGTAAGGCTAGGACTACCACCTCCTCGAGATTCTTCCAAATAATTCTGTTGAAATTGTCATGAACATGTCTGCTAAAACTTTTGTTCTTCTTCTTGTCTAAAGAGCTGGCACTGCAGAAGAATCATGGGCCTTGGCAGATTTAAAAAGTTTTAAATATAGCTACTCTGAAATCAGGGGGTTGTTTCTCCCTTATACATTGAATATATTCCCAATGCTTTTAGTTGAAAATAATGAGGGGCTCGCTGTAAACTGTGAAAAGATATCAATAGTTTTTTTTTAAAAAAAAGCCTTGCATTGTTTTTCAGGGAAGTTTTAAAATAAGATTCACTCACAGAAAATACATTACTTTATTTAGGGTTGAGAGGTAGGAAACCAAGGAAAACTTCTATGTGCAGATCAAATAACATAGCA
>PVHP010015216.1:0-37672 GCA_004024765.1 Zapus hudsonius
GATGTGTTCTCAGGGGAAGTCTCATTGATGTTCCCCTTGAGCAGAGATGAGAGTGGGAACAGAAAGGGTGCAGTCTGTTTACAGCACTTGGAGGAAGGTGGGCCAAAGCTGTACTCCTGGGCCAGATTGTATAAGGCACCTGGAGGGTCTTTGGCTTTCATTTCAAGGGAGGTAAGAAGTCACTGGCAGCTCAGACTTAACTTTTAAAATGTTATTGTTTATTTACTTATTTGGATGCCAGGGATGAAATAGAGGGTCTGATTTGTCTCCCTAGCTCCCAGTCTTGTCTCTTAAAAGGCACATAACTGAAGTGGGGATGGGAGAAAGGTGGCGAGGCCCTCTAGGGCAGCTTCTGAAGTAAAACAGGCAAGAAACAGCAGGGCTGCTTTGGGATAGATGCTGATAAGCAGATGGAGATAAGAAAGAAAGCTGATTCTGGAGGTATAGTAAATGTAAAGCTAAGAAGCATTTGCTCAGAGGGCTGGGGAGTCGGTTCAGCAGCAGTTAAAGGCCCTTGCTTGCAAAGCCTGCCAGCCCAGGGTTTGATTCCTCCCTACCCAAGTAAAGCCAGATGCACAAAGTGGCCAGTGTATCTGGAGTTCATTTGCAATGGCAAGAGGACCTGGTGTGCCCATACTCTCTTTTTCTCTCTTGAAAATAAATCAAAATTATACAAAAGAAAACATTTGTTTAGATTCTATATGATAGTTATAAGGAAAAGAGGGTCCCAGGTGCCCTGAAGCACGAAGCTGCCCTGGACCCAAGTAGGAAAGCATTCGGGAGAAGGGGAGAGGTGGGAATCCGCATGAGGACTGGAGTTTATCAGGCGTCCAAGTAGAAATTTGATTACGGTTTGGACATTGGTGACCAGAGGGCAAAGAGGACTGTGGGAAATGGCCTGTTATTAGTCTCTGTGCAGATTGGGAGGAGAATCTGGAAAGATTGAAGAAAGGAAGGTCTTAATCCCAGTTAGGGTTTCTGGGTGAACCATGAGAAGCTGCGAAGGACTATGTCTTCATGTTCAGTCCTTTTAGTATGAGGACTTCAAGGCAGAGAAGCGTTTCTGAGGCTCACATCAGTATCATTCTACCAGTCCACATCGAACATTGCACTATTATTTATTTATTTAGGTTTTTTTTTTTTTTTTTTTTTTTGTGGTAGGGTCTCACTGTAGCCCAGGCTGGCCTAGAACTCACAGTGATCCTCCTGAGTGCTGGGACTTAAGGCGTGCGCCACCACCACCTGCTCACATTGCACTCTTTATATCTCCGGATCTGTTTCACCCAGTTACGACACATTGTACCTGAACTACCATCATGTCTTGTTCACGTGTGTATTCCCAGCACCTGAAAGAACTCCAGGTACAGTAAAGTCTCTCATTAATTTCTTAGACAACAGGCTAATGATACTACCCAAGAGACCTAGTATCAGTCTACTATAGGTAAGGATCCCTGGGGTGATCATGTAACTAATTGTCCATATGCAGACATCTTTCAAAGTGACAGGGAGCACCATGAATAATTTCACTGGCCAACAGTTGTTACCCAGAGCTGTTTGGGCAAGGTGGGTATAGGGTTGCCTCAAGAATACTAAAAACAGAGCTGGGGAGATGGCTCAGCAGTTAAGGCACTTGCCTCCAGTGCCTAAGGCCCCCGGTTCAATTCTCCAGGACCCAGATAAGCCAGACTCACAAGGTGGTGGCCTTGGTGCCCTCTCTCTCTCTCTCTCTCTCTCTCTCTCTCTCTCTGTGCTTCAAAAATGAATAAATAAAATATTGAAAAAAAGAATACTGAAAACAAACAGAAAAAATGCTATGGAATCAGTCAGACACACACTTTTCCTCTCAGCACTGGAGAAGAAGCAGGAGAAGAATTACCTTGAGTGTTAGGCCAGCCTGGGGCTAAGAAGTCACTGGCTGCCTGTTTAGCCTGGGCTAGAGTGAGAACTTTATACAGTGAAAGGGTTCTGTCCTTTCTAGAGCTAAAAGAACTGTATAACTCTTCATAACTATTTAAAAAGAAATTGCCACTCCTTTTTAAAGTAATTGAAAAGAATGGTTTGTTAGTGTATAAATCTTGTATGGAACTTAATGAGATTGTATACAAATCTCTCATTTTTCATTTTCTGCTTCAAATTTCTTATAAAGAAACTATTTTAACAAATCAAAACAAACAAGCAGGCAGAAAGAATATGGGGACAGTCACAGTTTCATTGCTACCAGGTCCAATGGAAGTGGGCGTGTACTGCACAGTCCAGGGTTTCTTCAACTTTTGCCTCCTGTGACCCCTTTTCACCTGAGAAATTGTATCATGACCTCTAGTATAAAAAAGGAATATAAAAAGTGTATGAATCAAACATTTACTGGCAAATTATAAATAATTTTATTATTATTATTATTTGGTTTTTCGAGGTAGGGTCTCACTCTAGCCCAGGCTGACCTGAAATTCACTCTGTAGTCTCAGGCTGACCTCGAACTCATGGTGATCCTCCTACCTCTGCCTCCCGAGTGCTGGGATTAAAGGCATGTGCCACCACGCCCAGCAAATAATTGTATTTTTAAAACAATTATTTGGTATACATATAGTTTTGCCATTTGTTAGATGAAAGCAAGTTTCCATATTAATGAGATGGATATGTTTATTTAATATTACATAAAGAACTAAATCTTGGTTGAATTTTTTTTTTTTTTTTTTTTTTTAAGGTAGGGTCTCACTCTAGCACACACTGACCTGGAAGTCACTATGTAGTCTCAGGTGGCCTTGAACTCACAGCGATCCTCCTACTTCCCCCTCCCAAGTGCGGGAACTAAAGGCCACCACACCCAGCCTTGGCTGAATATTTGATTCTGCAGAACACAGCCTCTTCAGGGTTTTTCTAGAGTTGGTTGATATTTTGATGTTATGATTATCGATGCTGAGAACACTCCTTTGCATATATATATATATATATATATATATATAGCACAAAGAGGCAGGAGTATGTTTAGGCCCATTTCAGAAATTTTTGGAAAATTATTTATTCAATATTTTTATTAATTTATATGCAAGGAGAGAGAGAGATGCCAGAGCCTCTTGCCATTGCAAGTGAACTCCAGATAATGTAAACTACTTTGTGCATCTGGCTTTAGGTGAGTACTAGGGACTCAAACCCAGGCTGTCAGGTTTTGCAAGAAAGTGCCTTTAACCACTAAGTCATCTCTGCAGCCCCTAGCATATTTTTATTTTTAAATAAAACTCAAGTTTGGAGCTGGGGATATGGCTCAGTGGCTAAGGGCACTTGCTGGCAAAGCCTGCCAGCACAGACCTGCATTCAGGTCTCCAGGACCCACATAAAGCCAGATGCACAAAGAGGCACATGCATCTGGAGTTCTTCTGCAGTGTCCAGAGGCCATAGTGTGCCCAATTTTTCTTTTTTTTTATTGTCCATAATGAGTTACATTATTTAGTGGGCAAACAATGAATTGTTATCCCCAATTCCCCGATGCCCCCCCTCCCCCCTCCACTGGCTAACCTCCTCCATGGGTCGTCTGGATCAGTCCTTGTGACAGGGGACCATGGATAGCCTAGTATTCAGCCAGGTTCTCCTGGCCATGCCTCTGGATAATCTCCTCCACCACGGCTCTTACAATCTTTCCGCCCCCTCTTCCTCTCAGTTCTCTGAGTCGTGGTGGATGAGTATTAAGGCTTCTTTAATGTTGCGAGCTTAGGGGGTCTTTGTGTCGAAAATTGTTGGTTTCTGTCTTACTGGCTTATCCTGTGTTGATTTAATGGCTGTGGCTGTGGGCCCCTTGTTCATCCCGTCATTCTCTGTGGGGTTCCATTTGGATCCTCCACGGTATGACTGTGGTGGCTCCTCTCTTGCCAGAATCTCAGCTATCGGCCTACAGTCGGTTGGTAGGGTTAGATGAGCCCCAGCTCTCTCGCTGCATCCTGAAATATACAAACACAATCTCCATTGGAGAGTGAGATCAGTGTAGGTTAACAAATATACACAATTTTGGATTACCTAGATTCTATTTTTAGTAGCCTCCCCATCAATCGCTCCCATAGTGCATCTTGTCTTGGGAGCCCAAGAGTACGGGATCCGGTGCCTATCGCCCTGAATCCCAAGTTCCAGACAAGGGCTCCCCCTCACTAAGTGGAAAATTTGGCCGAATTTGAAAGCTGTTGATTGTCTCCCCCAGGCCCAGGCTTCTCCATTACACAAGTGCTCCTTTCTTGGTTCAGTGTGCCCATTTTTCTGTCTCTCTCTTTCTCTCTCTCTCTCTCTACCTCTCCAAAAAGCCCTCAAGTTAGCAACTTAAACAGCATTTTTTTTTAAAAAAAAAAAATCAAACATCCTAATCCAATCCTACCCAAAGATATACTGATTTGATTACTTATATGCTCAGAAATGACAGTAGGAAATTATTACAAATTCTTTATTTCCTGTAACTAAACCATTATGTTTCTATAAGAGCATCAGACTGCACATATAGTAAAACCACCGAGACTCAAAATGTACCTGAGCTGAGGTGTTTCAGTTGGCATTTGTTGGCACCGTGTGGAGTGAGGGCATACACAGCACACAAGCCGAGACTGCTGTGAGGTTATTTGCTACAACGTGGGCAAGCACTGCTAGAAATATCTTGGATTCAGCATCTGTTTGATTTTAATTTTTGTTGTGAGTTCAGAAAACTTTCACTATTGCCCAATTTTTCATAGCCCCCCAATCAGTTATGTGACCCCATGGCTGTATGCAGGGGTTGGGGAAATAACTCCATGGGTAAAGCGCTTGCCTTGCCAGTATGAGTTTCATCCCACAAAATGCTGGGCATGATGGTGGATCACTCTTGTAATCCCAGTGCTGGGGAGGTGGAGACAGGAGGATCCCTGGAGCTTACTGCCGATCTAGCCTACTCAGTGAGCCCCAGGACAACAAAGAGACCCTGTCTCAAAAAGAAGTGGACCATGTTTTTGAGTATAGCACATGCAGTTGTTCTCTGGCCTTCACACACATGTGCACCCACAGCCGTATGAACATGTACACATACACTACAAGACACAGACACACACAATAAAAAGCTGTGTGCACTTGGTGGAATAGGTAATCAATTATTGGCAGAGTTTTTTGGAGGGGGGGTTTCAAGGTACAGTCTTGCTCTAGCCCAGGTTAACCTGGAGCTCACTATGTAGCTCTGGGGTTCCCTCACAGCAGTCCTCCTACCTCTGCCTCCTGAGTTCTGGGATGACATGTGTGTGCCACCAGGCCCAGCTTGGAATATTAAAAAAAATAAATTTATTGACAACCTCTATACACAATGTACCCTGATCATAATTCCTCCCACACCTTCCTTTGACCCTCCGACCCTCTCCACTGAACTCTCTATTCTTCCCCACTAGACCCTCTTCTATTTAAAGTCAACAGTTATTTTGTTTTTGCTTTTTTGCCCCTTTCCGTCATCCGTGACATCATGTTGATGGGCCCAATGTTATGCAGGTCTGCGCAGGTAACTACAGTTGCTGTGAGGTCATGGATGCACTGGGCACTTTGTGTCTGGAAGACAGTCTTCCAAAGCACTCCTCCCCATCCTTTGGCTTTTATATTCTTTGCCACCTCTTCTGCAATGCCCCAAGCCTTGAAGGGTCTGATAGAGATGTCTCATTTAGTGCTGAACATTGAACTGCATTTCTCAGCACTTTGAGGAATTTTGAGCTTCCCTCATAGTTACCACCATCTGAAAAGTGGAACTTCTTTAACCAAAAGTGAGAGCCACACTAATATATGGGCCAAACATATGAATTTAGAGGTCAGTTTAATGGGCATGCTGTATCCATTTGGCCAAGCAGTAGTAATTTTCCCATAGGACTTATGACCTTCCCAGTCACACACAAGTATTAATTTCCTCCTATGGAGTGGGCCTCAAATCCAATCAGAGAGCACGTGGTTACCCCCATAACAGACATGCCACTATTGCACCAGTTGATACAGTTTGCCTGGCTGGCAGTGGTGCACTTGCAGGGTCCACTGCTGGTTAAGACTGTTGATGACTTTTCTCCTCCAGCAGCCTGTATAGAATTTTCCAGCATACTCACAGTTAAGTCAGCAGGGAGGAGGCTTCCAGCTGAGTTCTAGATTGATTTCTACAGTCAAGTGTGTCATTTTCAGCAATAGGGTCTTACCATATGATGGTAGTTAAATGGGTACCTAGAGCCTTAGCAATCTCAGGTATTGTTTGGGGGTGGGGGACCTCAGGGACCTCCCAGACCAACAACTCACTGGGAGGCATCTCATGCCTCACACTGCGAGACTTTTTTGATTGATGTTGGTTGGCTGTTTTTTTTTTTTTTTTTTTTTTTTTTGTTATTTGTTTGTTTTTGAGACAGTGTCATGCAGCCTAGGCTATACTTGAACTCACTGTGTAAAAGCTGGCCTTCAACTCCTGATCCTCCTGCCAAGCACTGGGATTACAGGTGTGTGCCAGTGTTCCAGGCTTTTAGTGGGATTTGAATGTCTCTGTGTCATTCATGTTCCCTTTGAAGATCATGGACTCCTCTGTGTGGTCCGAGGGGCAGGCCTTCCTGAGGATATCTCTGACTGCCTTTGCTTTGGCCCTTAGGGTCTTAAAAATTCTATGCAGGTGGCCCATTCACCTGCTTCTTCCCCCAGCCCCTGACTAGCAGCCTCCTCCCATGGAGTGCCAGCCCGGAATGACAGATGTGCAGGTCTGTGATCTGAAATAGCATCTCTCCTCTTCTGTTTCAACCCGCAAAGCACCTGCCTTTCAGATTGCATGTTTTCTGTCTGTTGTCTGCGTCCCCAGCCACTATGTGGGCTCCTCTATGCACGGAGGGAATTAAACTGCTCTTGATCAGTGGCTCCTTTCCGTGTATGGAGCAGGCCCTCTATGAATGTTTGTGTGAATGAAGGACCGACTCAATCAATCACTTAATGTTAATCAATATGACATAAGAATGCTTTTCTGTGTCGGGAAGAAGCTGTTCCTATTTTGTCTAAAGTCTGTACCAGGAATCATTTTTGTCATTGACTTCAATATTTAAGGCTCACTAGAGCAGTGGCCTGGTTTCTGCTATAATTCTCCTGCCAGTTTGTATTTGGTGACAATCTTTATAATCTTTTTTTTTTTTTTCAGTTTCAGCCATGGGTCAAGCATATTATTTATTGCTTAAATTTGTAACAGTTCAAAATAGAAATCTCTGTATGTTCTACTAGTCTGTTTTAATTATCAAATTAATAAGAGAACTGGAACACAGAACATATGCACATGCACACATCAGGCTCACTATTGTGATAAGTGCCAGTCTTGGCTTTGTGTGGCCTGGGTTAATTTCTGCTTAACAGAGTGGAATGGGATGTTCTGGCTTTGTGGATCTCCTGAGTGTCCCACCCAGGGTCCTTCTGTCCCATCACTACAAATCCCTCAGGAGGCTTCTGCTGGATTCTTAGCATTCACCTAGCCAAAAAGAAATGACAGCAAACCTGGCAGGTTGCTTAGGAGGCTCAGGGCCTGGCACTGGAGGTGTTTCACATCACTTCTGCCCACACTGTATTGACTGGGATAAGTACAAGAACCCAGTTAGCTGGGTGTGGTGGTGCCGCCTTTAGTCCCAGCACTTGAACTAGAGAGGTAGGAGAATCCCTGTGAGTTCAAGGCCACTCTGAGACTGCACAGTGAATTCTAGGTCAGCCTGGGCTAGAGCAAGACCCTACCTTAAAAAACCAAAAAACCAACCAACCAAACAAACAAACAAAAAAAAAACTACCTCAATCAGATGGAGGGGCCTCGGAAATGGAGTCTCACTGTCTGTGCAGCTGGAGAATGTCTCCATTTTAACACATAGCACTGTGGCTGCCATGGTCCCCTCAGACTGTGACTCCTCTAAGCTGGGACATCTCCACAAGCCTCACTCTCACCTGGTGTGGTGACACAATGCCTCTAGTCCTGGAGAGCTTTTGGCAGGAAGACCACAGATTTCAAAAACAGCTCCATCTTAATAGACAGTCAAGAGCCAGCCACATTAAGGATGCAAGCTAACTTTCAGAGAGTCATATGAAGAGGTGAGATGTGTGCAGATTTCCCCTCCATCCCCTGATTGTTTGAGACAGTCTCATGCATTGTCACACTATAGGCATCAGCTAAACCAGAAGGCACTGTGCAGCCGGGGCTAGTCTCAAACTCTTGACAATCTTCCTATCTCAGTCTCCTCCAAGTGCCCGGATGATAGGCCTGAACCACGAGACCACCTGATCTTCACCAGGGAATAAATTCTCAGAGCAGGGCCAGAGTGTAACTCAGCAGGAAAGTGCATGCTTCGCATGTTTGTGCAAGGCCCTGGGATTAACTTCAGCACACACACACGCACTCACACAGCCAAAATAAAGAAAAGTGTCTCAGGGAAGCCACAAGCTCTGTTGTATGAGTGACTGGATGAAGCAAGGCCCAAATCCCTTGCTGCTCAGCCGACCAGCGAAGTGACATGATGGGCAAAGATAGCAGATTTCCGACAGCTGCGGGTCTGTGTGGCTTGCCACGTGCTTGTGCTTGGATCCTCGACGTTCTACCATCTTTTTGGAATCTACCTTCTGCGGTGTCCTTCCATGTCTAACATCCAGGAGGTGGGCACATCCCAGAGGGAGCTCTCAATTCTCCAGCCTCCTGCCTTCTTTCTCCCACATCTGCTGCAGGGAAGGCTGGAAGGCGATTTCCTCCTCTGAGTTCCCAGTTGCTCTTTGCCCTGCTTGAAGTGAGCTCCCAGGAGGAGTTTTTCTGGGCTCTGAAGAGGTTGGGAGGGGCAGGAAGAGGAAACAGAGCTGCCTTTCAGCATGCCAGGCCTTGTCTTCATGGCACAGTGTCACTGTTTTGTGAGACAAGGATTCCCAGAATAGCAAATAGCCAGGCACACCCATATTTAAATATTAGCACCAAAGCACATTCCAAACGAGGAATAGAACTGTATTTCTGTTTGGAAGCTTGGAGAATCCACACTTGGGCTATTCTTTATTCATGTGGATAATGGGGTATTGGCTAGACTCGGGTCTCTGAGCACATGGCTATGGAATTGTGACAAAATGTCCTGTTCTCGTTGATTTGTGCTCCAGCTTGGTTTTTATTCTCAGCTAGAAGGCCATGTTCTCCTTCCAATAGCAGGAATGTTTGAGTTGTCATTTCCCCTACAGGTGTGGGAATTGGCAGCTTCTAAGAGTAGAGCCTTAGGCAAGAGGCTCAGGTAACTGGGTGTGTGAAGTGGCATTGCGTGGGCAACAGCATCGGTTGACTCGGAGCAGCTGTCTTGTGCTGGGACAGAAGACAGATGGACTGATGAGCAAGGAGGGTGGGGAGGCTAGACAAAGGGAAGGGTGAGCTCTGCTGTCAGGTGGCCCCCATGAGCCTTCCCCTCTCTTAATGCCACTGTTTTTGCTGAATTCTTCCATATCACATTCAGCTTTGTTAAGCAACTGGAGACACTGTTAAAAAGTGTTTTTATTTATTTATTTATGAGTGTGTGTATGAGAGAGAGAAAGAGTGGGGAATGGATGGGCTCACTAGGTAAACATACTCTGTCAACATGCTACTGTAAACATACTCCAGAAGCATGCACCACTTTGTGCATCTGGCTCTACGTGGGTACTAGGGAATCAAACCTGAACCAGCAAGCTTTGCAAGCTGGTACTTTTAACCAATCAGTAATCGCAGCCCAACTTTTTTTTAAATTTACAAGAATGAGAAAAAAATGGAAAAGCGAAGTAATGTTGATGTGACTTTCCCCATGAAAGTGTCAGGAAAGAATGAGGGTTTAGAGCCCAGTAATGGGATTTCCCCAAGGTTAATATTGACAGAACGTTGACAGTGACCTCTAAGACCCTCTTCCAGCTCTTTTCCCAAAACATTTCAAAGAAGAAAGTGGAAACTCCAGTCTCTCAGCAATGTATGCCTATTGGGGCTGTTCTGGCCTCTCTGATCATCTTTGATGAAGCTGAGTGAGTCTCTTTCGTGGCCCTGTGGGATGCTGGTTGTCTGGGCTGTATATACATCGAGATTTTTTCCACACACATTTGTGTATGGAAGTGTGTGTTTTATGCCCATGGAAAGAAGTCATCTTTTCAGAGACTGGTCATGTTCATTAACTAGCTGTCTTAGATTATTTTGTATGCATTGTTTTTTAAAATACTTTATTCATTTTTTAGCAGAGAGATACACACACAGAGAGAGAGAGGAGAGAGAGAGAGAGAGAGAGAGAGAGAGAGAGAGAGAGAGAGAGAGAGCACCAGGGCCATCACCTTGTGGGTCTGGCTTATGTGGGTACTGGGGAATTGAACCTGGGGCCTTAGGCACTGGAGGCAAGTGCCTTAACCTCTGAGCCATCTCTCCAGCCCTGTATGCATTGTTTTAATGATGCTGAAAGTCATCTTGGGCTACAGATGTGGCTCTGTTGGTAGAGTGCTGGCAGCATATACAAAGTTCTGGTTGGATCCCCAACACCACATAAACCAGGCTTGGTGGGTCATGCCATACTCCTAGAACTAGGCATACGGAGGAAGGAGGATGAGAAGTTCAATGACATCCTCTGCTACATAGGGAGTTCAAAGTCAGCCTGGGATACATGAGACCCCCATCTCAAAAAAACAAATTAAAAAACCCTACAGAAATAAAAATGTAATCTTAAAAAATTCACTAACAAGGCCACCTTGGGACTAAAGAGTAAAGTTCCAGATCAACCTGAAAAAAACAACCCCAAAACAAAAACTAGTCAACAAGTGCTATACAGCTTGGCTAATACAAAATGCCTGCATAACACACACTCAAGACAAAGCGGAGCCTCTTGGTTATACATGTATTTATCTAATGCATTGGCTTCCCTTTCTTTATCTATTTGTGTGATTGGTGTTGTGGCTGTTATGGAGGGCATGCTAGGCAAGTGCTATGCTAAGGCCTGGGGGGATGGACTCAGTGGGTAAAGGCCCTGACTTGCAAAGCCTGACAATCTGGGTTCAATTCTCCAGCACCCAGATAAAGCCAGATGCACAGTGTGGCCCATGTACCTGAAGTTTGTTTGTAGTGGCAAGAGGCCCTGGCATGCCTATACTATCTTCAAATTAAGATAATTTTAATTTTTTGTTTATTTGCAAGCAGAGAGAGAGAGAATGAGCAGGAGCACCCGAGCCTCTTGCTACTCACTGTAAATGAATTTCTGATACATGTGCTGCTTGTACATCTGGCTTTATGTGGGTTCTGGGGGATTAAACCCGGGGAGTTAGGTTTTGCTAAACAAGCCCCTTTACTGGCTGAGTCATCTCTCCAGCCCCTGAAAGTATTTTTTGAGCAATGAACCCTTCAATATCTTAAAAAAATATATTTAAGAAAGAGAGAAAGAGAGTATGGGTATATTAGAGCCTCTTACTACTGCAAACAAATTCAGGATGCATGTGCCACTTTGTGCATTAGACTTACTTTATGTGGTACTGGAGACTCAAACCTGAGCCAACAGGCTTTGTAAGCAAGAACTTTTAACCACTGAACAATCTCCCCACTTCTAGAATGTTCTTTACTTTCTTTTTCCATCTCAAAACAAACAAAAAAACCTAGGAAAGGGGAATGAGGATTTGTTCTACACGTCCTCTACCTTGTATGTCTTAGATGCTCTGTTCTAAGTAGAAGGCACCTTGTCCCTTACAGGCCAACTTGGATCAGTGTTTAGGTCAGGTCATGACTAATGGAACATAACCTTCACTCTTTCCTCACTCCGTGTGTTTAGGTGAAATCACTCCAAATAAAATATGTCTGACTTTCCTTTCACATCCCCTCAACTATTACCTCTAAGACATTCTCTCTTGCCTGGCCTACCATAACAGGATTAACAGTATTTTCAAGTGGCTCACTTGTATGAATGATTATCTGACTGATATATAGGATGATAGCTTTGTTTTTTTTATTGTTGCTCTGGGTACTGAAACACCTCTGTTAGAAGCTATCTTTAAGTTACAAAAATTAAAAAAAATTCTATTACTAGAATGAAATTATAATGAATAATGTACAAATAATGAGACTCACTAGAGTTAACTCTGCTGTAATTCCAGAAGAGGGTTAAGAGGCAACCCAATCACCTGTAAATAATTTGTCTGACCAAGTGTTCTTGTTTAGAATAAACTCAAGCAAAGAGAGAGAGAGAGAGAGAGAGAGAGAGAGAGAGAGAGAGAGAGAGACTCAGAAACAGCAGATTTTGCTGTAGCATCCTCTGTTTCTAAAGTACAATTTTCATGTCTCTTTTGATTGTAGACATTGTCCCCTGTTCTTGCTGAAATAAAGAAGAAAAGGAAAAAAATTTTTGCTAAGTTACATCGATATTTTCACAACTGCCATGGGCCCTCTTGGTGTTCTGTAAATGAGATTTCTTGTGTGAAATCATTAATTGTGAACTGCATGTTTCTTGCATCTCGCAGAACCTGGAAGAGGCAATCTCCATGTGACAACCCCAGAAGATGCCGAGTGCCGCAGGGTCAAGGAACGCCTGTCTAATGGGAACAGTCGGCCTTCAGTTTCCAAGTCTGCCCGAAATATCCCACGGAGACACACTCTAGGTGGGCCCCGAAGTTCCAAAGAAATCCTGGGGATGCAAACATCCGAGATGGATAGGAAGAGAGAAGCTTTCTTAGAACATCTCAAGCAGAAGTACCCGCACCATGCCACCGCGATCATGGGCCACCAAGAGAGGCTGAGAGACCAGGTAGGGAGGTGCTGCTGGTCCTGGACTTGCTCATTCTTTCCATCTTTGTGCAGGGCTGGGCATTGAACCCAGGACCTTATGTGTGCTCTGTCACTGTGCTGGCCCAGGCTCAGCTTTAATAAGGAAAAGGGAGGTGATCTTTGGTTTAAAGGTGAAAACAGTTTAATGGACTGTATCTACCTATCATTTAGTTGTTGGAGAGAAAAGTTGGATGTGAGGGCTTCATCCTCCCGATCTACATGGAAAGAGAACAGAGGCCTGGCCAGAGAGGAATGGCTCAGAGATGGAGCAGTTTCCCAAGAATGCATTTCCTCTGTTTCAACTACAAATGCCTCTGATGTGCAGGCAATGTTTTTTATTCAGATGTGGCACCAAACTCAATTCAGACTGTGAGCAGAGTGCTTACTGCAGTGAAGGAAGGAGGGAAGAAAGGAAGGAGGGAAGGAAGGAAAGACACACACAAATCCAAAAATACATTGTCAGGGCAAAATAGAACACACTAAAATAGACTTAAGATAACCCCCTCCACCCCTTTTAAGCTGATATCAGGCTTTTGGTTTTGTTCTTTTTTTTTTTTTTCCAATTTTTATTTGTAAGCGGAGAGAGATAGAAAGATACACCATGCCTCCAGCCACTGCAAACGAACTCCAGATGCATGCACCACTTTGTGCATCTGGCTTTATATGGATACTAGGGAATCAAACTTGGGTCATTAGGCTTTGCAGGCAAGTGCCTTAACCACTGTGCCATCTCTCCAGCCCAGGTTTTGCTCTTTTTCTTTCTTTTTAATCACAGATGTTTTCCTTTTGTATGTGTGCTTTCTGTTGCCGTCAGCTACCTGTTTTCTCTGGTCATCTTGACAGCCACATGGCTCAGAGTGGCTTTTGTTTCTTGGCTATGTATAATTACGTTTTAGCCTGTGAGGCAGGTTTCAGGTCACAGGAGATGTGAGGTCTCTGTGGACCACTCTGGCATGTTATCAGATTGACGTTTGGATATGGGGAAGGGAGTGGAGGAGGCCCAGAGCATTAAACCATCCTGCTCTGTGGGTAGGAGGAAGGCAGCTGCTGAGTGCCACCTTCCAGGTAGGGAGACACTCAGTGAGTTCTGTGACAAAATTATGCCCAACTTGCTCAGCATTTGATTACCCATGGAAATGGGGATTGGCATCAGCTTGAAATTTTCAATCTATACTTCGTCATTAGCTTCATTTTCTCGCGTATTTGGAGCATTCTCCTCTATGGAATGTGTCCCCCTCCCACCCCACTCCCACCCATCTCAGGCATCTCTAGCCTAGACTGACATGAAACTCACTCTATAGTCCCAGGCTGGCCTCGATCTTACGGATGGCAACCCTCCCACCTCAGCCCCCCAAGTGCAGGGATTAAAAGTGTTTGACACAATGCTCCAGCTCTTGTTGCATTTAATTTTTTAAAAGAAAATTACTTTTATTTATTTATTTATGAGAGAGTGAGGTATATGTGGGAGTGGGGGGAGGGATAGGACCTCTTGGCTACAGCAAACCAACTCCAGACACCATGGACCACTTAGCTTTTTATCAAGGTAGGATCTCACTCTAGCTCAGGCTCACCTGGCACTCACTCTGTAGTCCCAGGATGACCTGGAACTCACAGCGATCCTCCTACCTCTGCCTCCCAAGTGCTGGGATCAAAGGCGTGGTCAAAGACGAACACCACCACACCCAGCTCCTCTTTGTGCTTCTGCCTTGACCTTCTTTCCTACTAGTCTCTTCTATTTTGATGTCATCAGTTTTCTTTCTTCCTGTTATGCAGGTCTTGTGTAGATGGCAGCAGCTACTGTGAGGTCATGAATACCTAGATCACTTGTGTCTGGTAAACAGTATTGTAAAGCAGTCCGTCCCCCTCCTTTGCTGCTTACATTCTTACTGACACCTCTTCCCCGAAGTTCCCTGAGCCAAGGGGGTTGGCTGTGATAAAGATGTCTCAGTGCTGAACATTCCACTGTCACTTCTTCTCAGTACTTTGGTGAGTTTTGGGTCACCCCAGCGATCACTACCATCTGAAATGAGAAGCTTCTCTACCCAAGAGTGAGAGCAGCATTAATACTTGGACATAAACATAAGTATTCAGAGAGCAGTTTGATGGTTCTAATATATCCCTTTATGCGGACAACAGTAATAGTTTCTCCACTAGGACTTGTGAACTCTTTAGCCACAGGGTTTTGATTAGGTTTTCAGTGTCAGACATGAATTCCCTCCCAAGAAGTGGGCCTGAAGTCTAACCAGAGAACAGTTGGTTTCCCCCATAATAGACATGCCACAGTTACTCCAGTTGGCATATTTTGGCCTGGCTGGCCAGCCATTAAACCATTAAACTTGCAGGGGGTCCACAGCTGGTTAAAACTATTGATGACTTTTCTATCCCGATGGGCTGCAAATTGAGCTGTTTTTGTTTTTCCAGGTAGGGTCCTGCTTTAGCCCAGGCTGAACTGGAATCAATCTACTGTGTAGTCTTCAGGGTGGCCTCGAACTCATGGCAATCCTCCTACCTCTGTCTCCCAAGTGCTGGGATTATAGGTGTGTGCCACCATGCCCAGCTTTTAAAAATATTTGTATTTATTTATTTGCAAGGAGAGAGAGAAAGAGAGAGAGAGAGAGAGAGAGAGAGAGAGAGAGAGAGAGAGAGAGAGTGTGTGTGTGTGTGTGTGTGTGTGTGTGTGTGTGTGTGTGTGTCAGGGCCTCCAGCCACTACAAACTCCAGATGCATATGCCACTTTGTGCATCTGGCTTGATGTGGGTTCTGTGGAATCAAACCCAGATAGTAGTTAGGCTTCAGGCTTTCAGGCAAGTGCCTTAACTGCTGAGCCATCTCTCCAGTCTTTCTTTTTAAAAAGCAAGTAATTTGTTTGCATCAGCAGGAGGCCATGGTGCACCCACCCATTCTCTCTAATAAATAATTTTTTTTAAAAATTCCTTATTTCACTATCATATGTTAAAGGTCACAGCTTATAGGTTCAGAGTAGGTGGTATGGTCTAGGTACATGGACAAGGGAAGAGTGAAGAAGAGAATATGTGTTTAGTGAAAGGAGAGGCCTGGGCTGGTGGCCCCCAGCTCTGAGGCTCAGTTATATCTGTCCTAGTTGGAGTTATGCTGTGGCTCAGCTGCTGTTTTTGAGTAATGCAGAATGAACAAATGCCACATTCTGTCCCTCTGTCTCTATTGTATTCCATGCTGATGAGCCAGAGGGAAGAGATTTGGAGGAACAAATCTTTGTACACATGTTTTAATCTTCTGCTGTGATTAGCACGGAAACCCCAACCAGCAGGCAAACAAGGAAGCTTTGTCATGGCTGACAAAACACCTGTAGACACCTCCTCATCTTTTCCATCTATCTTCCCTTTTCCTGACCTTTTCTTTATGAAATGCTTTCTTCCTCCAAGACCTTCTGACTGTGGATGACAGCAGACTTCCTGCGGAGGAAGTCAAATCACAGATCTGATGCTGGTCTCTAGACACAGTATCCCTGTGAGGGCTGTGTTCTGTCTCCTTCCCTGGAAGTGGTCTCAGTGAGAACAAGCCAGCGGTGATGGAATGTTGAAAGTGATATATCTGACACCTTCTGTGGTTTCTTGGTAATTGGAAAATCTAGGCATTTTCTATATTCCTTGCTATTAAACACAGTGAGAAAGAGAATATGTCTTCTGCTTCAGAATATTGAGTCCAAACATGGGAGGATCATGAGTTTTTAAAACTCAGGTGAATATGAGTTTTACTTACACTAAATTATTGAAAAGCTAAGAGATTACCCTAAATCCCTTTGTAGTCCTCAAAATATGCAAGTGACCATCTCTTAAAAATATTTTTATTTTATTTGCAAGCTGAGAGAAAAGAGAGGCAGAGAGAGAATGGGTGTGCCAGGGCCTCTTGCTATTACAAATAAACATCAAATGCATATGCCACTTTTTATGTCTGTGGCTTTATGTGAGTGTGTACTGGAAGAGTGAAGCCAGGCCATCAGGCTTTGCAAATAAGCACCTTTACCCACTGAGCCATCACCCCAGCCTGAAAATGACCATTTTTGCAGCATGATACTTATTTATATATGAGTAGCCATATTATGACTGCCTTCATCCACATGCTTAAGCCTTTTCAATGTGCAGGGTAACGAGACAGGGAGCCCCATGTCCTGGTGGCCAAGGTCTGAGCTGTGGACTCAGGGACTGGTTGCAATTCTACCTTCACTGTGTACTAAGTGTGGCATTTAGAAGTAATGATTTATCTCTCTCAACCTCTGTTCTCTAGCTTGTCAAAACAGTTGTGTGCACACGAGATCCTTGAAGAAGAAGCTGGTGGGAACTCTCACCTTTTCAATGACAGGTCTTGGTGTTACATTGGTGTGATTTCTGATGTCCCAAGTAAAGTTCAAGAGGCTCTTACTTCTAAATTGCAGTTTGGAATCCTTTTTATCAACACAAATATTTGAGTACCTGAAGATGTTTATTTTTCCCATTGTCAGAAATTCTAATGTATTTCTGAAACTTGTACTTTTCTTCCTTCCCTCTCTGCTTCCCTCCCTCCTTCCCTCTCTTCCTTTCTTTCCTTCATTTCTAAAACCATGGGGGGGGGGCTGGGGCGGCACATGCCAGGGTCTCTTGCCAGTGCATGGGTGGCTGGGGAATTGAACCCAGGCCAGCACGGTAGTACTACCATCTGTAATCCCAGTGCACTGAGGGGTAAGAGAGAGGCGGGAACAACAGAATAGCCAGGAATCTGGCTGAGAGGCTGCATCTGCTTTAGTTTTTTAATGTCATTTGATGTATACAACATTATTAAAATGCTGACAAGAGAATAATAATTAAATTAAAAAAAGAGAAACACTGTCTCAAACAAGGTGGAAGGTGAAGACCAATACCCAAAGTTGCCCTATGACCGCAACACACGTGCTGTGGCATGTGCACCTGCAGTCCCATGAACACACAAATCACATACACACATCACAAACACACATCACATACATACACACACATACACACAAATCACACACATCACAAACACACACACATCACATACATCACATACACATCACACACATCACATACATACACACAGATATACACACATCACACACACACACACACAAATCACATACACCCATCACACACACACACACACACACACACACACACACACACACAAAGGGGGAGCAAACTCTACCCAAATTTGGTAAAATTAAGGCATATTTGACTCCTGTTCCTCAAAAGCCACAGAAAACAATGAAAAGCATTGAAACTAGAGAAACTCCTTCCTCTTGAGGAAAGCAGGTTCGGAGTGGAATGGCTTTGTGCGAGAGACCTCACATACACAAGGTGTGCAGATGGAAAGGGAGGAATGGGAACTACCAACAACTAAGACTCAGACCTTGAAATATAGGATGTTTTCTAGATGAGAAGCAGAACTGATGGAAGAGGGAAGCAAGGGTCATGAGATCACACTATTTCCAAACAGAGCGCCTATGATTTTAAGGGCTTTGCTGAGTGTCCCTGACAGCAAGGGGACGTGCTTTCTGGGCAAAGCAAGTAATGTCTTTATACAGAGAGCATTTGATATTTCAGACCACAGAGAGGGGACAGGCTGTGTCCACTGATTCTTGCTTCTGCACATTATTTTTCACTCATCAGTGGATCCCATTCAAACATAAGTTATAGGCAGAAAGGCACTGACAGGAGATGTCAACCTTGAATCTCATGGTTATCAGTTTAGTTCATCCTGCATAAGAAATCCTACAGTTCCTGTATGGTGTATTTTGTGGCATGACACAAGAGTACTTTATTTTTCATCCATACAAAGTGTGTTGGTGAGGATGGCTCAGTGGTCAAGGTGTGTGATTACAAAGCCTGCTGGTCCAGATTCAGTTCCCCAGAACCCACGTAAAGACAGATGCACACAGTAGCACATGCATCTGGAGTTTGTTTGCAGTGGCAAGAGAGCATACCATACTCTATTATAAATAAATAAATAAATATATTAATATATTAAAAAACAACACAATGTGTTGGTGCTTGGGCAAATCTCCAGGACAGGCATCCTTCATGACTAAATAAATAGTCCTGGCACTTTCTTGTTTTTTTTTTTTTTTTGGTTTTTCGAGGTAGGGTCTCGCTCTAGCCCAGGCTGACCTGGAATACACTGTGTAGTCTCAGGCTGGCCTCGAACTCACAATTCTCCTACCTCTGCCTCCCAAGTGCTGGGATTAAAGGTGTGCGCCACCATGCCTGGCTTCAGTTCTGGCACTTTCTATCTCATGAAGATGCCATCTCGACACAAACTGCCCGTGTCAGTGAGAAGGTTAGTGATGATCCCAGAACAGCTAGAGGTGAAGAAGCATCCGGCACTAAAGATGCAGCATCACAGTGATGCTCTGCTGAGGAACATGAACTTTGTATCAATGACAGGCGAGTTTGTGTTCAGTGACACAGTCGAGTCCTGTGGTCAAAAGGAATCTATGTTGTGTTGGAATAGTCAATAAGGAAGGATTTCTGTTCTGAGAAATTCCTGATAACCTTCCATGTGTCTAAAAGGAAACGAACATGTCATGTAGTGATCACAAACAGTAATCATCTGAATTTGAGTTAAATGAAAAGTGACAGAGAAACATAACCCATAGAATAGTGGAATATTTAAGACAGGTGTTGCTTCCTAAGACCCAGCTTGGAGTTTCCCAGAGAGCTGCACTTCTTTTTATACAGTTTTATTGACACCTGCTGTACATATAGACATTATATCATTATTATAATCCCCTCCCACCATCCTCTTTTCCCTTCTTTCCTATTTCCCCTCCAATGACTTATTCCTCTTTCCAAGTAGCCTCCCTTCTAGGATTGACATTTTACAAATGGTTTATACAGCACTTGCCTAGCGTGTGTGAAACCCGAGGTCCACTCCCCAGCCACACACAGATTGTGGAAGTTAGGTCAGAAGATATGAATACTGCACAGCAGGGTTTCCTGCAGCAGGAACTGCGTGATTGAAAAGGTTAAAAACAGGGGTTGTAATTTTACTTTCAAAGTTCCATTTGCTATTCATCATATAGGATTCAGAAAAAGAGAAAAGGTATCCCAAAACGGGGATCGTTTGTAATATGTGATCCACGTTTAATTGGTTGCCATCAACCTCAGCATTAGCTTTCGTGTTAATTAGCGTTGTAGAAGAACACGGAGGGAACATCTTGAGAACTGAGCTATATTAAGAGCTCTATGAAAAGTCAAAATTAAGTTCTGGGAACGTGTGGGAGTAGGCAGGACACAAGAACCAGAAGCAGAGCTTGGAATGGCAGGAGACACCTGAAGTGGAGTCTTCAGCAAAACCTGAAGAAAACCACAACAGAGCAGATGCAAACTGTTGGTCGTGAGGGATCCAGAAAACACCAGAATGCTTCAGTCCAGTACACAAATGTCTTACGTTGCCCTTCCTGTCTTCACTGGCTGGCTTCTTTGACATTTCTCATCTGTCCACCTGCAGGTGTGCTCTTGGGTTGAGCCAAACAAATGGTTATTTATTATAGACCTATGCACTGAATTCTGCTTTAGTATTATATATAAAGACAAATCCCCAACAGGGGTAGGGATATGTCTCACTCGTGGAAATGATATGAACTTTTGGGTGTGACATAACTGAGTTTATGTATGCTGGGTTGCTCTGCATGGTGGTAGTGAATGAGGCATTTCCTTGAGGCTTTTTTCTTAATCATTGAGCAAGACAAATAGTGCTATCTTGGTGAGAGAATTCATCCTAACTGTAGCAGATGTGGACAATCTGTCAAAACTCTTCTCACCCAAGAAAAAGCATCAGAAGTTAAGCCAGTTCCCATGAGTGTTCTGAAACAGAAGAAGTTCTAAATGCACAGATCCAGACCAGCACACTGTATGAACATGCATGATGTGTGAGCATGCATCTCAGCACACCACTGCACATGAACTCCAGATGCATGGGCCACTATGGGCATCTGGCTTGATGCGGGTACTGGGGCATTGAACCCAGGTCAGTAGGCTTTGAAGCAAGTGCCTTAATTGCTGAACCATTTCTCTAGCCCTGTTTAGATATTTTTGGAATAGGTAAATGTATAATGGCTTTTGTAAGTGTACCTTTGATAGTCATGTAAAATTATCTGTTCTGTAGTTATTATATGTAGACATACATGTACATATACCACAAAGTGTCCTGTTTATATTACTTATTTTTTTCTTACCTCTTATATTTTTGATACTGTTTAGTTTTAAATTCTCCCACTTTGATTGTATTTTACTCTTTTCTTGAATGCCAAAAAGTTTTTGCTTTGCAGATTATTTTTTTAATAACAACCTCTGAACATATAGACGATATGCCTTGATCATAATCCCGTCCTACCACCCTACCCTTTCCCTCTCCCAAATCTCCCCTCCACTGAATCCCTTCTTTCCAACTCGTCTCTCTTTTTTTTTTTTTTTTTTTTTTTGGTTTTTTGAGGTAGGGTCTCGCTCTAGTCCAGGCTGACCTGGAATTCACTATGTAGTCTCAGGGTGGCCTTGAACTCACTGCAATCCTCCTACCTCTGCCTCCCGAGTGCTGGGATTAAAGGCATGCGCCACCACGTCCGGCTCTCTTCTATTTTTTATGTCAGCATTTTTTTCCTGCTATTATGCCGTCTCATATAGGTAACATCAGCTACTGTGAGGTCATGAATACCATGGCCACTTTGTGTCTGAAAGACATTATTACAAAGCACTCCTCCCCTTCCTTTGGCTCTTACATGCTTTCCTCTACTTCTTCTGCAATGGTCCCTGAGCCTTGGAGGGTAGGTGTGATATAGATGTCTCAATTAGTGCTGAACACTCCATGGTCACTTCTCCTCACCACTTTGGTGAGTTTTGAGTCTCCTCAATGGTCTCCACCATCTGAACAGAAAAAAAGCTTCTCTAACCACAAGTCAGAGTAAGATTTACTGGTTTTTTTTTTTTTTTTACAGTGTAATTAATTACTGGAAACTTCATTTAACTTTGCTTTGCTTTTTTTTTAGCATATTTTATTCATCCTTGAGTTTTGTTTGCTTTATCTTTTTCTTTTTGCTTATTGCCTGTGTGATGGGACTGTGTGTGCGCATGTGTGTGTGTGTGTGTGTGTGTGTGTGTGTGTGTGTGTGTGTGTGTAGGGAGTGCATGTACATATAGAAGCCAAAGGTTGGCCTGAGGTGTCTTTTTCTGCCACTGTTGACTTAGTTTTGCAGGCAGGGTCTCTTGCTGAACCGCAGGCTCACCAGTTGGGTTGGAGTAACTAGCCAGCTAGCACCGGGGATCAGAACTCAGGTCTTCATGCTTTCGTGGCAAACACTTTACCCTCTGAGCCATCTCCCCAGTTTGTTTGACACAGAGAGGCTTTTCATTCTATAGCCCTGTATGGTGGTTTGAGTCAGCTGTCCCCCATAAACTCATGTGGTTTGAATGCTTGATCCCCAGTTGGTGACAATTTGGGAGGTGGAGCCTTGCTGGAGGAGGTGTGTTTCTGGAGGTGGCAGCCAGCTCCCCTTCCTCTCCTGCTGCTGATTTCTACCTGCTGTGGCAGAGGTGATGTCCAGCCTCTGCTCACGCTGTGTTTTCCTCTGATATCATAAAGCTTCCCCTTGCTGGGCGTGGTGGCACACGCCTTTAATCCCAGCACTCAGGAGGCAGAGGTAGGAGGATCACCATGAGTTCAAGGCCACCCTGAGACTACATAGTGAATTCCAGGTCAGCCTGGGCTAGAGTGAGACCCTTGAAACCCCCCCCCCCCAAAAAAAAAAAAGCTTCCCCTTGAAACTGGAAGCCAAAATAATAACTTCTCTCCTATCACTTGTTTATGGTAGGGCGCTTTATCCCAGCAATAAGAAGGTAACTAAACAGCACTGGCTAGCCTGAAACACACTAATTAGACCAGGCTGGCCTCATACTTTGAGTATAACAATCAATGGACTAATTATTGCCCTTCATTTTAATTTCATGCTAGGTAAATCCTTGACAGTTGCTTGGATTTAGTTTGTGACAGACTTGGTTTGAAATGACAGTAGATGCTCCAAAGTACAACACGTCCTAAATAATAGGGGCCAAGGGGGACCTGAGCCGCGCATGCGCAAGCTGGAGCTCTCGGCAGTGTTCATTGGGGTTCTGTCCAGCAAGAGAACCAGTAGCAGATCTGCCTCCAAAGGAGAGCTCAGTCTTTGCTTTGAAGGATTTCTACTGATTGGATTGTGGAGGCTGACTTACACAGGAATCACATCTGAAAAATACTGTCAGAGTCATGTCTAGACATCTCTTCGACCAGAGACCTGGGTTCCAGCACACCAAATGCACCATCACCCCTCAGCACCCTGCAACTGAACATGAAATGTGACTGCATAAAATTTTTCCTTTTTTTTCTGAGAGAGTGAGAGAGAGAGAGAGAGAGAGAGAGAGAGACAGAGACAGAGACAGAGACAGAGAGAGAAAGTAAAAAGTGCAAGCACCAGGGCTACAAATGAACTCCAGACTTATGACCACTTTTTGCATTTGGCTTTAAATGAGTGCTGAGGAACTGCATCCGGGCCAGCAGGCTTTGCAAGCAAGCCCTCTTTTAACCACTTACACATCTCCCCAGCCAGTGAATGGAGAATTTCTAAACCAAATACTGACATCAAAAACCAGCCCAAAGATCAAGCACTTAACCACCTTTGGCCTCCACTGGTTCACTCAAAAGTTCCTGTTAGTCTTTTAGTGAGGCCTGGAATATATTCTTGATTTTGCAAGAGATTTACTTTTTTTTTTTCTTTAGACAGGATTTCATGTTGCTCAGACTGGCTTCAACTCAAGCTCCTTATGTAGCTGACGATAACCTTGAACTTCTGAGCCTGCTGCTGCTTCTATCTCCCGAGTGCCAGAACTACAGGTGTATGCCACCACACCTGGTTTATGCTTGTTTTTCCTCTTAGAGCTTGGCAGTTTTTCTTTAGACCAGAATTTCAGGTTGTAGATATTTCTAGAGAGTCATTACCCTTATCTCCATCTCTGTGATCTGATCCGTTGGCCCTGGGGAATTGAGGGCTTTAACCCTGCTCTGTGCAGGCCCAGATGCTTGCATACTGCCTGGAGCGAAATTGATGCATCTGTCCTGCTTTGACACAGGCATCCATGCAGCCCCAGCCATCCATCCTTGACTCCGCTTAGGCAGGAGGATTTGTAGATCTGGATGGAAACCCTTTACAGTCCAATATGGACTTTCAAGTTAGTCGGATGAATACATCTTTTAGTGTGGTTTTCCTTAGTTAGGATTTTAGTATTCCCAATTGCAAGCAAGTTTATGAAGCTAGGGGTAACAGTGCTTTGGGGTCATTATGGGTCATGGGTTTAAGTCTTCAGTTCATCTGGATTTCAATTGAGAGTCCAACACAACTGAGTAGCTATGTAAACCTCATCAAATCACCATGATGGTTGCTCTGACTTCAAACTATTGCTATTAGCCTTAAATGAACTGTGGGCTGTTTTTGTTGTGATTTTTGCTTGTGGGTGTGTGGTATATGTGCTGTATGAGCCTGTGCAGCTCACCCACAGCAGGGTGTCCTGGCTCTTTTACCTGTTCTTATTGAGCTGGAGGTTTTTTTTCACTGATTCTAGAGCTTGCTTTTTTTTCTTTTTAATGAGCCCTGAGTCTCTGCTACCCTATATGATGGGATACAGATGTGCGTGGCCATGCCCAGCTGTTTATGTGTGTTCTGGGGATCAAACTCTCAGGCTTCCTCAGGCTCTTACGCTTGGGCAGGAAGGGCTCTTCACCACTGTGCTGTTTTTCCAGCCCCAGGAATATTTTAATGAAAAAACATTCAGTGAATTGTGGTTTTATTTATTTATTTATTTATTTATTTATTTATTTATTTATTTATTTATTTATTTATTTATTTTTTGAGGTAGGGTCTCACTCTAGCCCAGACTGGAATTCACTATGTAGTCTCAGGCTGGCCTTGAATTTACAGTAATCCTCCTACCTCTGCCTTCCGAGTGCTGAGATTAAAGGCCTGCGCCACCACGCCCAGAGAATTATGTTTTTGTTACATGATCATTTCTAAGTCATGTTTTCTAAGAAATCTCTTTTATCAGTTACTTGTATTCTTTTTTCTGAGGGAGCAGTTTTCTACTTCTCTTGCGATACAGTAGATTTGTTGAAGCAAATCGGAGAGTCTTATTTCCTGTCTCTAAATCAACGATAAGTAGGCATAATGTTGCTAGAGACAAAATAGTTTACTGCATTGGCTACTTTGCTTATCACTGCAGCCAGCATCCTGCCACAGTCCCTCACAGGGCATGGCCCTGTGACAAGAACGTGAGTCTAGGAAGCCAAGATGGAATGAAAGAGGGTTGGGAAGGGGGAGGGGAGGCTGGACCGAGGCCACCACCCCCCAACCCACTTCCTCCAGCTAGGCAACACCTTCTAAAGCCTACCAAAACCACCTGCTGGAGACCAAGTATTCAAACACATTAGCCTGCCATCCAACCCTTAATCTGCACTGTGTTCCAACCTGGCTAGTGGGGTGTCAAGTTCATACTCTTGCTGAAGTGGAAACCCTCATTTGGGGACTGTAAGAAAAATCCTTCCTGGACTGATCACCTCTAATCAAGTCTTGGCACCTGTGCCCGGCTGTCACGTGTTGTCCTTATTTGCTGAGATTGTTGTGTCCGGAAACTTCCCCATACAAGCTTCCCACATGATCTTCATGATGTCATCGGTGATTGTTAATTCTTCTGTCTGTGTTTACCTCTGCTTGCCTGCCCTCGAATGGGTTCATCGAGTTCCTTTCACCTCCAAATGATTTCTCTGGTTATCTCCATGTGTCTTTCATATTCTGATTTCTTTTTGATCTCTTTTCCAAGCTTGACTTCAATAAGCAAGAGCTGAGCTGATAATGTAATTTCTTAAATAACCCAAACCTATTCTAACCACTCTGCCCGCCTGATCCGCTTTCCCATGCTCTTCTCTAATGGGACTTTGAGGAATAACCTTAATTGAATAGCGCCTCTACTGCATCTGTAGATTTCACCAAATAAAACCTAGATCTGGCTGGATGTTTTTGTTTGTTTCATGTTGTGTTTGTGCCCCATTCGTTACAGCATAAGCCAGGGTTTCATCTGGATGTATTTTCAACATACAGAGGCAGTAATTGAATTCTCTGACAATAGCCTTGCATCCCAGGAGGATTCCAACACTAGCTGTCATATTAAACCCAGCTAGTTCTTGGTTCCTTTGAAAGGCAATGTCCCATCTGTTGACTAGGAACTGTGGTGATGTGAAACTCTGGGAATTTTCAGTGGATGGAATCCAAACATTTTCAGTTCCCTAACAGAAAGCCATTCTGAGGTTTTGATGTGGGTGCTTTGCTGCTGTGTGCTGTGAGCTTGGCAAGGTGGACTTCCTCTCTGACCTGTTCTCTGTTCTTTGAGAACAGGTGCCTTGCTCAGCCTGCAGCAGGCTGATGGTGCAGCAGTTGCTGCTTCTGACCCCTGTTTTTCCTGGGATCCTGCTGGAGGCTACCTTGAAGTGCTTCTCAACTCTTCCTCTTTGTAATCTCACGGCTCAGTTTCACTAAAAAGATTTATGCTGCAGCTCGTGACAACCAGTTGATAACATTTTGATAAATTCCCGTGCTGGGAACTTGGGCCAAGTCTCATGCAAACCTTTCTGGTGCCTGGGGTTCAGCGATCTTGAGCCTGGGGAGTATGCAGTGTCTGCGACATACTTGGGGGTGGAAGGGAAGACTGCCAAGTCCAACTGCCAACCAATTGGGTTTGGATACAAATTTGGCAGGAATGTGTCCAATGCTTTGGGAGAAGGGTAAAGATTCCATCACATTTTGAATAGTGAAAATTGAATGAATGGAATGGGGATTTTTATGTCTTTTAGAACCTATTGAGTAGTTTTGCAAAAGAAAAACTTAGATTTTCAGCATTATTGAGAACTAGACATGTAGGTGTATGCAGGGAAAGAGTTAAATGTTTTCCACACCTCCTCCTACTACCTGTGTAGCCACAGGCCAAGGGAAAATGCTCCCAGGCACTCAGGAACAGGCTCAGGTAAGGAACCTGTTTGGCAAGTTTTCCTGGTTAAAAGTAGGTGGGGGTCGCTGAGAGAATGCAGTGAGAAAGCCTCGGAAGGATCGATTGAGGAGTTTTCAAAGTAACTTTATCCCGAGAGAGAGGCACACATGTGCCATTGTGATTTTTTTTTCTTCTTGCACTGATTAAGTGCATTGTTAGACAGGGAGGGGCAGATTAACAGATGCCTATAATTTTGACCATTGTTTTCTGCAAAACAGCTCAGGCTTTGAAAATGAAGCCCTGGTTCTTGGCTACGTTGCTGCTGCCAACAGCACAAATTATACTGTGTAGAGATTCAAAGCCCCTGAAAAGGTTTCATTAATGAACAATTTCAGACGATTGTTTAAGTCTTTGCCTGACAGGTAACGTTGGCATGCAGGCAGGTGGGGTTAGGGTTTCCATGGAGATTTATGATGTCATGCTTGAAAGAGCATGTCAAGACAGCCAATTTAACAAGTAGCTACTCAAAAAGTCCTATAGGCTACAAGTAGGTTTTATGCAAATGAAAAGAGTTTCGCTGTGAAAAAAAAAAAAAAGCTGCAAAAGAAAACAGCAACGGCATGGAGGGAGTTTTACCTGACAATTTGGAAGGATAACCCCACAGTCCATCGGGCACGGAAACTTCTAGAAGATGTATTAGATTTTCTGCTTTTAATCACTACCTTGACTGTGGAGCTCTCAGTACAGGTAAAGACGTTGTGTTTTTCCTTCCACGTTATTGCCAGAAATTATTTGGAAGCGTTGTGGTCTGTCTCTTGCATTGTTCTCTTGGCAGAAAGACTGAATCAATAGGTACAGTTTTCCCACACCGAAGGTTTGAGCTCCGGCTGTTTTAAGGGCTTTTTTAGTGAATGAACTGAGATTTTTGAATAGAGCTGAAAAGCAAGTGATGCATTATGCATTATGCTGATTGTGCCCATGAATGATGCTGGAAGAACGCACAGATAAGAGTTCGCAGGACGGCTGAGACTTGAGATCCGATCTGGATTTGTTGACTGTTTCTGGAGGCAGTGGATACGTGTGTGTTTCTTTTACTTTGGAAGTGGGACTTCTCTCTGTGTTTACATTTTGTAGAATCCAGAATCTAACCCCCATGGAATCCCACAGAAATAATCTTGGAATCAGACATACAAACATGGCCCTTGTTTTCCACTATGTCTGGGTGCTCCTCTCACAGCTTTCTAGGGCTTTCTAGTGTGTAGACATTTAGAAGCAGGAGGCATGATTTTCCAGAGGGAAGAGTGAGGTGATGAAGGCATGGGAGGGATAGAAAACCTGCTTTTAGCCGGGCTGTCTGTTACTTATCAGTCACCAGCCAGGGTAGGTGAGAGTCCTGGAGTCACTTGGCTGTGGCCACCCCTTAAGGTGGCCTGAGGTAGGGGGGTCGCTCAGGTGTGTTAGGCTGGCTGTCCTAGGAGGAGGCAGGGCTGCCAGGGAACTTGGGAACTTGGAACTTTGGAAACTCAGACTATGGAGCAAGCCGACAGACTTTCTTTAAAATGTTTCAAAAGATTGTCTAACAAATGAACAGGAGACCTGAAATTTGGGACTCAGATAATCCAGATTAGCCTGGAACTGGCATGCAGATGACATGACTGTTAGAAGCTGTGCTAGGTCAGCGACATGGTGCATTCTGAGTCCTGGGCCAAGGAACCCTCACACCCTAAGCCTCCGTTCCCACCTTCGCAGTGACTGTACTAGGGTATAGCCACTTCTGAGCGCTGGTGACTCCGAGGGTCAGGGTTGTTTTTATTGACTGTCATCGGGCACCAGACTAATTATGAAGGGTAGGGTTTAGTTGTCTTTTAATAATATTTATTTATATATTTATTTATTTGTGGAGAGAGAGAGAGAGAGAGAGAGAGAGAGAGAGAGAGAGAGAGAGAGAGAGAGAGAGAGAAATAAGCTGCACTCCAGGGCCTCCAGCCACTGCAAATGAACTCCAAACACATGCGCCACCTTGTGCATCTGGCCTTATGTGGGTACTGGGGAATGGAACCCAGGTCATTAGGCTTTGCAAGCAAGTGTCTTAACCTCTGAGCTATCTCTCCTTCAGCCCTGTATTCCCTCTTTATAAATGACATTAACTGGGAGATTCAGGAAAATAGAACGTAATAAATAAAGTTCCCTGCATTTCCTGTACTTTTTCTCATCTTACAGGATAGAGAAAAATTCATTACTAAAATAACTCGTAGACAGCAGTAATTATCTCTATAGGTTAATTAAAATTCAAACTGCTACATTTGTCAAAGGAGCACGATTATTATTTTTTTACAAAATTAATTTTGCTTGCTCTTTTTTTCTAGAGAGGCGATTGGATAGCACTAATCCACTTTTCTCTGGTGCCTACTCAGAGGAACTCAAGCTACTGCACACATGATTTTTTAAAAATATTTTTATTTATTTACTTACAAGCAGGGATAGATAGGAGAGAGAGAGAGAGAGAGAGAGAGAGAGAGAGAGAGAGAGAGAGAGAGAGAAAAGAGGCACTCCAGGGCCTCTAGCCACTGCGAAAGGACTCCAGATACTTGTGCTTTGTGCATCTGACTTTATCTGGATACTGGGGAATCGAACTCAGGTAGTTAAGCTTTGCAGGCAAGCTCCTTAACTGCTGAGCCATTGCTCTAGCCCCACACGAACCTGATCTTGTTGAAGTCTCTGAGGGGGTGCAGTAGCCCCCAGGCGTGATTGCAGGGTCCCTCTCTCCTTTGAAATCGGAAGATGTCTTCCCTCTTGTTCCATCACGTCACTCACGATTATATTCTGCATCTTGAATGGCAAAGACAGTCTGGTTTTTTGTTGTTTTTAGCAAGAGGGTTTTATTTTGTTGTTTACTTGTTGCTTTCATTTTTGTTTATTTGAGACAGGGCCTCACTCTGTAGTCCAGATCAGCCTCAAAGGAACTCATGATCCTCCAGCCTCCATGTCCCAGGCGCTGGGATTACAGGGGTGTACCGCCTTGCCTGGCGTTCTAGAAACAGTGTTTCTAGCCAGGGAAAATCCTGTGGGAGTTCCAGGGTTTTCCTGATGACTTTCCCAATATTTCCACACTGTTGGCAGAAGGCTTCTCTCAGATTCTAGAAGGTTTTCAGTGTCTGAGCTGCTAGAGCTCTAACCCTTTCGTGGCAGGTTAACGTCACTGATCAGATGAACTTGGTTTGGGATGATGCTACCTTATCTCGAGGGCAGATCTAGAAGTCTGAAAGCCAATATTTGTTTCATTCAAAGTTTCAGTCCCACAAAAAAGTAATTTCAATGTATAAAAAAAGAGTTTTGAGGGCTGAGAGGTCTCCTCAGTGGCAGAAAGTTTGCCCAGCATAAAATCTATCACCAACAGGGGACCAGACAGAAATTTTCAAATAAGTTTGGAATCACTTATGAATACTGTTTCATTTTTGAACAACAGACCCTATTTTAAAATTCCATTGAGGTTTTCCATTGCACTAACTTGTTGAGGTGACTGGAGATATCTTTGGTCAATATTGACTGTGTCCTGTAGAAGTTTAGGCCTGGTTGGGTTTGGTGAAGGTCTGTGTTTGGAGAGAATGTGCTGTTTGTGATGGAAGAACCATGATGGTAGGGTTCAGACACTTTGAGCACAGGTTTTCCATTGGGGAATATTTAGAGGTTTGTTATATGCCAATAAAATAGAGCACTTGGGTAATTATAACGACTGATTATCATTGCCATCTTGTGGACTGAAGCCAGAGCCTCTACCACTGGGCTACATCTCTAGCCCCAGCCCTTGGATTTTTTTTTTCATTTAATTTTTAGAGTGAGGGGGGAGACAGAGTGAGAGCAAGAGCGAAAGAGAGAGAGATAGATAGATAGGTAGGTAGATAGATAGATAGATAGAGAGAGAGAGAGAGAGAGAGAGAGAGAGAGACCTCCAGCTACTGCAAACGGACTCCAGAAAGACATATGTACCACCTTCTGCATCTGGCTTTATGTGGGTACTGGAAAATTGAACTCAGGTCCTTTGGTTTTACAGGCAAGCACCTTAACCACTAAGCCATCTCTCTAGCCCAATCCTTGGATTTTTAAAAGCCTCATATAAAGGAGTTAATGAATTGACACCTTATATTGATGTCTTATAAAAACTTTTCTGGGAAGTTATTTCCTCAGAAAGACAGTCACTGTAATGTCCCGGTGTAAAGACTGAAATTAGAACGTCGTCTTGTGCTCTCCAAGTGGGAAGGAAGCTGCTTCGAAATGATGGCTGTGGCTCAAGCCTTCCTCATGGTTATTCATCTATCCATCTAACTTCATTAAACACCCCAGTGCAGAGAGAGAGAGAGAGAGAGAGAGAGAGAGAGAAAGAGAGAGAGAGAGAGACTAGGGATTGACTGACTCCCAGGCTTCTTGCATACCTGGCAAACAGTCTATGACTAGTAATACCCCCAGTTCCAGACACCCAAGTTTTGAAGCTGCTGGAGAATAGTTTCCTAAATCTCTTTTATTTTTAAATTTATTATTATTATTATTATTTGTTTTTTCAAGGTAGGGTGACCTGGAATTCTCTGTGTAGTCTCAGGCTGGCCTCCAACTCACACTCCTCCTACCACTGCCTCCAGAGTGCTGGGATTAAAGGTGTGTGCCACCATGCCAGGCTATTTTTTATATACTTTTCTTTATTTATTTGCAAGGAGGGAGGGAGAGAGAGAGAGAGAGAGAGAGAGAGAGAGAGAGAGAGAGAGAGAGAGAGAGAGAGAGAGAGAGAAAGAAAGAAAGAAAGAAAGAAAGAAAGAAAGAAAGAAAGAAAGAAAGAAAGAGACAGAGAGAGAATGATGCCAGGGCCTTCCGCCACTACAAATAAACTTCCATCTCTCCAGCCTTCAAATCTGTTTGATACTTGTTTTATTTTGAGATCGAGTCTCACATGTCTTAGGCAAGTACTGCACCACTGAGCTCGCCTGTAACCCCAAGGACAGGATTCTGAGGTCATTAAATGTGTCCCCCTTCTTGGTTCTTGATGGCAGTTATGTGGCATCAGACAAGTGGAGGCCGAAAGAGGACAACTGTGGCAGCCTTAGATGGGGAGGGCCAGAGCTGGAGCCTACTCCATAGGCCACAGGAAGCCTGCTGAGTCCTGGCGTGGGAAGTTCTAGAAGAAATGGGACTTGCTATGCTTGAGGAGAAGTCCTTCTCTGGTGCTCCCCAGAAGGGAATGTGCCAACAGCTTATGGGATGTGTGAGTCAGGCAGTCCAGAGCCCAGGCAGGTGGGCTTCTTCAGGCCCCAGGATCTACATTGTGGTTGAACTTCACACCGCTTTAACACTGCACAGTTCTAGTACCTTCTACTCCTTTCTTGCCCATGATCAAGTAAGAAGTGGTAATAGTGTTTCCCAGTCACAGTTTTATTTATTAGAAAATGCAGGTGTCACATTAGCCCCCCTACAACAGAGAGTGGGAGTCTTCATCACTGTGGGCTCCCCTGGACTGTTGCCCCTGCCCACTGCTCTGCTCTGATCACACAAATAGAGAAAGCAAAGAGCTTGTCAGAAAGATGTCTTCATTGGCTGCCCTGGGGCTCTGTGGCCTTTTGGATTCTATATTCCATCTTAGCCGAGAGGCCGAGGAGCGATTCCATGGCCTTTCACAGCTTTTGCTCTGGCCATTCTCCTTGGCACTCTGCAGCCGAGCCCAGCTGCCGGGCTGCAGCCGGAATGGCCAGGGAACAAGGTCAGCTTGACTCGCTGGCACTGTCTCTCTTTAGTGGTGACTCATGGCTCAGGACATCAGGAGGAGGATGTCACATCCCTTTGTTTTCCTAGTTAGGAAAGCATGCTGTGGTCACCATGAGACTTGATGGTCCACCTTAGTGATTTTTGTTTCGTGATTGTTTCTTGGAATTTTGTATAAAGAAAGGTGTTTCATATAAAGAAAGGGTTCCTTTCTTAGCTATATATCTGATCTTTTTTCATATTAGGGTTTTAGACAGCAGCAGAAAGCAGCTCAACTGATTTGCCTCACAAAGGACAATTTTCAGTTTCTTCATATGTGTGTGTGTGTGTGTGTGTGTGTGTGTGTGTGTGTGTGGCAGGAAGAGCACAAATTGACTTACTTAAGACTGTTCTGTATTCAGAGCAATTATATTAGTGACCCCATAGTACATTCGCTTGACCCCTTTTGATTGCTGTTTAGATGGTTTGTTTTCCCTCCCTGATAAGAGCAGTACTCCAGTGAACCTCTTTGAATCTATAAACATATTAGCTCAGCTAAAGGACAAATTCCTAGATGCCAAAATCAGACTATGGATGTTGAAAGATATTGCTCAATTTTCTCCAAAAACTACTGATTTATTCTGCTGGTCTGGATGTTGCAGAGGGTGTATTGGCACATTTGTGCCATCCAGTTATTCATGGCAGTAGGTGATGCAGATCCCAGATGCAGATGGGGACACATCGCCACAGTAGGTTAGGTAAGTGATACCAGTTGCAGACATGATCCCATTAGTTTAGGAGAGCTGGACCATACTTTTATGAAAAATAATGTCAATTTCTGAGCACTTAGCTAAACGTGGCTGGAATAATGTCTGAGGACTTAGAAAGAAGAACTAGCAGACTTGAGAGAATAGAAGTTCTTTGAAAATTTATATTTACTATTTGTATTTTTGTCATAAGCATATAACACTTTGACATTTAAAGACTAGTTTAAAAACAAAAGGGGGCAGGGAGCTAGAGAGATGGCTCAGTGGTTGAAGGGGCTTGTTTGCCAAAGTCTGACAGCCCTGGTTCAATTCCCCAGGACCCACATAAAGCCAGATGCACAAAGTTGGCATGCATTTGGAGTTCTTTTGCAGTGGCAGGAGGTCCTGGTGCACCCATATTCTCTCTCTCTCTCTCTCTCTCTCTCTCTCTCTCTCTCTCTCTCTCTCTCTCTTGCTTGCTCATAAATAAATAAAATATTTTTTAAAAACCCAAGCATGGTGGAGCACATCTTTAGTCTCAGCACTCAGGAGGCTGAAGTAGGAGGATCACTGTGAATTCCAAGTTAGCTTGAACAACAGAGTGAGCTTCAGGTCAGCCTCGTTGAGCATGAGATCCTGCCTGAAAAACCAAACCAAACCAAACAAAAACAAATCCACAAAGCCCTTAAATACCACTCACCTGCACTGCTAAGGTGTGGGATTTGAGCATGAAGTGAAGTTGATAGGATGAGCCAGAAGAAGCTGCAAAGAGGGCTTCGCTGCACTTGTTGAAAAGGTCAGGCAGCTTCAAAATGTCTAACCCAAACACGCCAGATGCTCAGAGCCCCGAACAGTGTGTGTCTAGAAAGAAGGCCTCCACGTGGAATACACTCATTTTGAGAAGATTTTGCTGGGCAGGAGGTTGTACTTTGTAGCTCCTCGCTGGCCTTGAACTCTCAGCTCTGCCTCCTGAGGGCTTAATCGTGTGCACCACCACCAGTGCTTATTTTGTGTTTTGAGTGGGCTCTCTCTATGCAACCCCAGGCTAACCTTGAAGTCATGGTACTCCTCCTGCCTCAAGCACTCAAGTGCTGGCATTATAGGAGTCTACCACAATTCCCAATTGGTATTTTGGGTTTCATAGGAAGTCTGTCGCTGTTTAACATTTCAGTTTCTTTTTATTTATTTTTTAAATATATTTTATTTATTCATTTTCAAGCAGAGAGAGAGAGAGAGAGAGAGAGAGAGAGAGCGCACCAGGGCCACAACTTTGTGTGTGGCTTATGTGGGTACTGGGGAATTGAACCAGGGGCCTTAGGCACTGGAGGCAAGTGCCTTAACCATTGAGCCATCTCTCCAGCCCAACATTTAAGTTTCTTAAATTTAAAAGAAACCTGTTTTAATATACAGAACGTTAGAGTTTAAAGATCAAGCTTTTTTGTTTATTGTAAGGCGAGTCAAGAATACAAGGCGCATTCTCACAGAATGTATTGTTGAAAAACATAAAATGGAGCAATACATTGTATACTCCCAAATCACAAAAAATCACTGAAGAAAGCCTTGGGCATGATTTGGAACTCTTGCTTCTTTTTGATTTAGATGCACAGAAGGCGTCCAAACCACAAGTGAGGGGCTTGATTCATACTATCTGTCAGCGCAAATCAGCACCTCTTTTTTTTTTACTGTAATTAGACTTCCCCTCCTTTATCCTTCTCAAAAGCTACTTCCCAAACTCCCATGTTTTCCCTGGATATATATATATATATATATATATATATATATATATATATATATATATATATATATATCCATGGAAAAAATATATATATTAGACTTCTTAATATATCACAGTTCTGCAGCCAGCTGCAAATATTTGCAAAGGAAACAGTGTAGAATCAATATCTCTTAATGTAGTATTGTGAATAAACACACCCTTGCCATTAATTGGTTAACCTAAATATTAATGAGAGACAACTTGGCTTAAAAGAAAAAAGGGTGAAATCATGGCTGTGATGTGCAAATCAAGGGAAAGCCATAATTTAAGCAATTCCATTAAATAGGATATAATTACTGTTGCCCTGAGGAGGAAGTAGGTGATTTTTAAGCCAAATTGAGCCTTTGCGATATCATTTAAAAAAAATAGGCTAAGTTTACTATTGGTAACTACAATATTTTCTTCTTCCAAATATTAAACACCACTTGCTTTTAAGACAAATACATGCAGATATCAAATGTCTATGTATTCCAATATAGTACAGTACAAGGCAATGCAATGCAATACAATACAATATATATAATATATAATATAATACAACACAATACAGTACAGTACAGCACAGTACAATGCAATACAACTTTCCCTCTAGACATTCAAATCACTGCAATTAAGTATAAGTATTAGAATTTCCACACATATTACTTAGTGTGAGAAACTTTTAATACTGATGATTTCAATATAATTATCTTTTTCTTTTTTTCTGAAGTAGGGTCTCACTCTACCCTAGGCTGACCTAAACTCACTGTGTAGCTCCAAGCTGGCCTCCAAACTCTTGGTAATATTCCTACCTCAGCCTCCTCCGTGCTGAATTACAGGCATATGCCACCATACCCAGCTTATAATTATCCTTTTGGTAAAAACAGAAACCATGAACAGATCCAGATAGGTAAAGCACCGAGGTTGAGGAGAGAAGAGAGTCTTACTTCTCCAGGGAAAGGGTGGGGATGTGGACTCAGCCATGTTGATAGACGCCAAGGGCATTTTCCTGGGCTTCCCTGAGGTGTGCACTTTGACATGTGTCTTTCTTTAGGAGGCTGCATTTCACAATACTGTCATCAGCCAGATCATTTACCTCTTGCCTCCATGGCCCATGGTTCTGTTCTGCGCCCCTCCTTTTCCCTTTTTTGGTAATCCACCCAGCGTCCATTTGAGGAACCTGGGAGTTGAAGAGACTTCTGTCCCTGTTGGCTAGGGAGGGGAGAGCGCTTTGCTCAGCCCTGCAGTCAAGCCTGGAGATCACCTGTGAAGAATGCCGGAGGCACTTGAAGAAAGCTGAAGTTCCTTCAGACCCTCACCTGGAGGGCAGCACTCCATGGCTCCTAGAGCCTGCTCCCAGAAGACACCCTTCACACATTGCACCCAGTTCCCTCCCATGGGAACTCCGGTGGGTATCTTCACGTGGGAATTCACAAGTGCTTGTGGAACTGAAGAGGTGAATTAAGCAACTTTCCTAGGTTAAAAAACAAGTTTAGAGATGTCTGGCCTGGGGCCAGGGTCTCTAGCAAAGCCTATGCAATGACTAACACAGATTTCCCTGAGACGCTGAAGCTTAACTGTGGATGGAGAGAGAGAGAGAGAGAGAGACAGAGAGAGAGAGAGACAGACAGAGACAGACAGAGACAGAGAGAGAGCATGTGTGTCTCAGTTCAAACCCCAGGCCTAAAAAACGCAGAAAACAACAAACAGGCCAAACAAAGCAAAAGTCACTAACTCTTTGTAAAAGAAATCCAGTGCTTTCACCTAAAAATCAAATTTCTTGCATCCTCAGGGGTGAGAAGTGATACAATCAGGAAACATGGGTTCTGATGCTTCTCTCTGGAAGTTTGCTAGGAATAAGTAGCAGGTGCCTTGTTGAGAAAGAGCACAGGCTCTGGATTCCCCACAACCCTCTGACAGGTCCACACCTGTCTCATGTACTGGCCTGAGTGACCTTTACCCATGCTTCCGCAGGCTTTCTCCTGTATGAGGTGGACAGACTCCCACCTTTGCTCTGGATAAATTGAGGTCTGAATACTGGTTGTACCACCTGCTCTTTCTGTGGGCTTGAGCAAGACACAGTCTAAGTAGGCTCCATTTCTGTGAAAATGAGCCACGTGTCCTGTGCAGCGAGGTGGTTTGCAGATCAGATCCGTGCTGTGAGAAGTACCCAGCATGGCTTATGGCATGGCACCTTTTCTAATGGAGACACCCCAGCAGATATTTTGGGAGAAATGTTCACCGTTGTCTTGGATTTTCTTTATGTTGTTTAAGGTGGGAGGGACCCACGAGCTGGACTCTGAAGCTGGGGGAGTTGACCAGTCCAAGATCACACTTAAAGGCAAACAGGTCCAATACCAGTGACTTTCCATTGACCCACAAAAGACCTCTGAGATTGGATTTTAAAAATATGTTTTTTGGACTGGAGTGATGGCTCAGCAGTTAAGGTGCTTGTCTGTAGGTCTGATCCTCCAGGACTCGTGTAAAGCCAGATGCACAAAGTGTCCATGGACGCATTCAGCAGGGAGCCTGGTTCAGTTTGGGACTGTTTGTGAGAATTATGGAAATGCCAGCGAGTTCATTAGACAGCGTTCAACACTGCATGGGGGAGGAAGTGCGCTTTGGAAGAGAAAGGACTTGGATTGGTCTCTTTCTTGGGGGGCCAGAGCAGACATGGAGC
>PVHP010015217.1:0-28870 GCA_004024765.1 Zapus hudsonius
GAGAGAGAGAGCGAGCAAGGCAGGAAGTAAACATTTTGATAAGAAGTTTTATTTCCCAAACAAATGTCCTCACATAGATGCAGAAGGTTAAGTCCTTACTGCTGCAGCGTCCAATGAGATCTGAAGTCCTCCCTTAGCGAGGCAGAAATGAGAATACAGCAGGGGGTGTGAGGACAGTAATGGTCAGCATTAGAACCCACAGCCTAGCTGGGCCTAGTGCTGCAAGTCTTTAGCCCCAGCTACTCAGAAGGCTGAAGTAGAAGAATTACAAGTTCAAAGCCAACCTGAATAACTTAGTGAGATCCTGTCTCAAAGTACAAAGAAAGCTGAGGAGATAGCTCAGTGGTAGAGCATTTGCTTAGCAAGCACTGGGCCATAGGTTTGATCCTCAGTTCCAACTCAAGAACAAAAACCCCATTTCCTTGGGTTTCATACCCTCAGTGCTGTACAAAACAATAATCATCACCTAATAAAGTCCTTCATAGTTTCTTCTCCTTCTTATCATTAAGTATATTTCCTGATCACTTTCCTGTCTTTTTGAGGAGTTGGGGAAGATGAGCATTGCAGGCAAGTGATTGCATAAAACAAGACAGTATTGGGCTGGAGAGATGGCTCAGAGGTTAAGGCACTTGCCTCCAGTGCCTAAGGCCCAGGGTTCAATTCCCCAGTACCCACATATGCCAGACCCACAAGGTGGTGGCCCTGGTGTGCTCTCTCTCTCTCTCTCTCTCTCTCTGCTTGAAAATGAATAAATAAAATATTTAAAAAAAACAAGACAGTTTTTATGAGAAAGGCCAAGTTCCCTGGGTTGACTCTGCCATTTTCTCTCATTCATGCAAAACATTCTTGCACCGCTCTGAGTTTCTACCCACTGGGTGACCAAGGGTGCTACCTCCCATCCTCTGTCTCATCATCTCGTCCCCAGCTCTTGCTCTCTTTAGAACTGGAAGCCCGAGTTCTTTCTGTAGGGAAGATTGACAACATGTATTAGTGGCTGGTTTCTGTGGGGCTTTTTCTAGGTCCTCCATCAGAGCGGTTTGGGGAAGAAGCGTGACTTCACTAAGCGACCAGGGACAGCGTGAGGGCTGATGTTTGTCCTGTGGCTAATGTTTACAGAGTACCTTGTGCTGTTCAGCAGAAAATCACTTCTGGAGAAAACAGACTTGCGATGCTTCTGTGTGTATGGTGCATGTTCAGAGGTGTTGTGGGCACATGTGTGTATATGGGTACGTGAGACCAGAGAACTACGCTGGGTGACTTCCTCAAGTCACTCTCTACCTTACTTTTTTTTAAAGACAGGGTCTCTTGCTGAACTGAGAGCTCACTACACTAGCTGGCCAGCAAGCCCTAGGAATCCTCCTGTGTCTACTTCTCCAGCACTGGAATTATAGGCACACACCACTGTGCCCAGCTTTTATGTGGGTGATGGTGATTTGAACTCAGGTCCTAATGCTTGCGTGGCAAATACCTTATAGTTATCTCCCCAACCCCTTGCCTTGCTTCCTGAATCGCCTTGTTGGTATTTGACTTAAGGTGTTTTAGGTGTCCGGTTTATCTTATAAATCATACCACAGAAAATTAGTTTAGAGAGGAAGAGTTGCTTTCAAAGTTTCAGCTGGATTTTGCAAGCGATATTTAGACAAAGAATACACATAGAGGAATCTGGTGGTTCTGAACTTGGATCACACACTTCCTGTATTTTTAGAACTGTCTCCAGAAGCCCAGAAAGTCACTGCTGATGTCGATGGGCAGCGCGCAGAGTCACTACGACTTGAGAAATGTTTTCAGAAAAAGTGTCTTTAAATAATTAACGGCATGGCACTTGACGTCCATCCTTCACTGCGCAGAGCAAATGCTTCTTGACAGGTGAAAGTCCTCTACGGGAAGCTGCGGCCCCAGCTTGTTCGATGTTACCGCTATAACTGAAAAGCGGACTCCATTAAGCACAATGTCTTAGGAGCCCCTGCTCTCTATAAGACACAGCTCTTAACTATCCAATTCATCTGGTTTCTGCAAAGATGCATAAAAATCCATCCACGTGGGCTGAGCAGATGGCTCAGTAGGTGAGCGCAAGCATGAGAACCTGAGGGGGCTGACATTGCCCAAGTTCAAGTCCAGGCACCCAAGTCAACAGCTGGCTGTGGCCATACACCTCAGTAACCCCAGTGATTCGGAAGCAGAAGCTGGAGTTCACAAAAAAATGACAAGATCCAGAATTAGTGAGAGACTCCATCTCAAGGAAACACGGAGGTGGAATGTTTTCTGCCTTTCACATGTGTGCGTACAGATCTGCATACACACATGCTTACATCCCACACAAACACAATAAATAAAAATAATAAAGAAAGCACACACTTAAAAAATCCACAAATGTTATGCTGAAATAATCAAGAAAGTAAGAGACTGGGAAACAAAGGTACCAGCAGTGGTGTCTGGTTCTGGAGTGTTCTTCTGTGTTCCGTTGTGACTGGCTGGCTCCCATATTAGATGCTCTTAGCTGGATTTTACCATTTAGTTCTCCGCTAACTCTCAATCGGCAGGTATCAGCAGCCTCACATTCCGTGAAGAAACTGAGCTTCAGATGGGTTAAGTGTTTTGAGTAAAAAGGAAATAAAACATAGCTCTTGAGTAGAAAACTAGAATTTCTATTGAGATGCTCTGAATCCCATCTTTCGGCCACTGTGTGCAGATGTTCTCAAACTGAGGCAACAAAATAGGCAACCACTGAAGACGTCTAAACCACCAGAATTACAAAACCCAGGATTATTCAGGAGTGTGGAATTAACCATAGTTTGGGTAAATATGTGTTTTCCCAGCATTGGATCAGGCATGATATGATTCAGACTAACTTTTCTCAAAGCCAAAGATGCCAGATGGACAATGTTTCAATCTGGTGTTTTGTCATCAAAACACAGTCCTAGGAGTCAAAACAAATAGAAACACAAAAGCCATTGAAAAATATATATATATGGGCACTTTCTACCCTAGAATAAAAGCAAAGGATGAAAAAGCAAAACCAGTCCCAAGGTAGATGGTCTAATTTTAATAATAATAGAATGCAGAGATCCACCGGGTTTCCTTTGGCAGAGAGACCCTAATCACTACTTCCGAGGAGCAGAGATGAAAGTACCCTGATGAGGGGCTGGAGAGATGGCTCTGTGGATAAAGCACTTGCCACACAAGTGTGAGGACCTGAGTTCAGATCCCCAGCTCTCATATAAATGCTGAGCAGGCATGGTGGGCTTCCTGTAATCCCATTCCTTGGGAGGCAGACATGGGATCCCCGGGACAAGGTGGCTAACTAACCTAGCCGAATCAGTGAGCTTTGTTCAAGTAAGAGATCCTGCCTCTGTAAATCAAGTGATGAGTGATCACAGAGGCAATCTGAAACCAACCTCTCACCTCCACACATACATGGGCACATGTACGCATATCCAAGCACGCACACGCGCGCGCGCGCACACACACACACACACACACACACACACACACACACACACACACCCATGGAGGAAAAAACTGTTCCTTCCTACAAATCGTCTCTAATCGCTGCTGCAGAGTGGAGATCAAACTGCCCTGATGGGATTCTTCCAAAGGACTTCTGACTGCATCTGTCCTGTTCAACCTTTGCGTCTGTTGGCCCTTTTGGCCCCTGGCCATTTTCAAGGTATGCAAGGAAAAGGTGACGTCTTTAATGATCCCCATTTGACAAGACTTGAAAATTAACCTTTTAGGGAATCTTTCACATGAAGCGTGGAACAACAGAGCCAATGGTGACGTGACATTTTTGGTAGGTGAGCGAGCACATCAAAAGCCTCCTTCAACAAACACCCAAGGGTATCTCAGCCTGCCAGGTCTCCTCGGATGACAACCAGAGGAAGAGGGCAGAAGGGAGCGAGAACAGACTCGCTACAAATTCCTTACAAAATGAAGGTATTCCAGCCCACTTCTAATTCGATCCTGCACACTTCATTACACCTGGCGTTTTAATATTCAGGTATAAAAGGGGGGGGGGACACAGGATGAGAAGACAGAATGTCGTTTCTGACTGCCAAGCCTCCAAGTGCAGAAATGCAGGACATTTCACCTCTAGTCCTTGTGCCCACACGCCATCCTCCTGCCAGAATAATCATGGCGAGGCTTTGCTGTTGGGAGAGGCAAGTGCCCTGGGCTTTGCTTTCCATGTCACGGGGAATTTTTCAACCGATGGCACATGAGATTTGAAGCCAGTGGATAATGTGTCATGTAATAAATAAACAAGCGCTGTCTTAGTTTCATTCCGACACCACCGTGCTAGTTAACAGTCCTCTTCAAAGCACAGATATCTGTAAAATCATCTCACTTATTTCTTTTTATTGCCTCTGCCATGTCTCCCTCCATCAAGGAAGTGAGGGGGGCCGGGGAGAAACGACACCCAAATACCAACCTTGGTCCAAGGCCACCATTCTGCTCTACCCTGAAGGTTTGCTCAATATCAGCCAGCAAGCTGAGGGGCAGTGTGAGGTCTAGAGCGCCTACAAAGTGTCCATCCCTTCAGGGAGCCACCTTCTGAGCACTGTCACCAGGAGGCTGGAAGAACAGGTCGTAGGCCTGCAGGGTTTGAGAGAGGTTTTGAAGCTGGGCATAGCGGTGCCTAACTACGGTTTAAAATCTCAGAGTTTATTTATTTTTTCTTTTTTTTTATTGTCCATAATGAGTTACATTGTTTAGTGGGCCAACAATGAGTTGTTATCCTCAATTCCTCATTGCCCCCCCCCCCATCCCCAGTCAGCTGGATATCCTCCTCCGTGGGTTGTCTGGATCAGTCTTTGTAGGAGATGGAGGCAGGAGGACCGGGAAGGAGTTCATTCACAGATAGACATTTGGGTTTTTTTTGGGGGGGGACCACCCTGAGCTACATGGAAAACTCTGTCTTAAAGAAAGAAGAGATTCAATGACAAGTTCAATGTCTTGGGGTCCTCCATGACGTCACAGGAGCAAGGATCGCTATTAAGCAAAGAGTTATGTGTCTCCTCACAGGCTGGAGGAGTCATGGAGGATGCATGAATGGCATAGGCTGCAAGCATTCTGTGAGGGGGCCTTTGAGGTCAAGGGTAGAGGAGCTGATGGGAACATGGAAGGCCTGTTGGGAGAGTGAAGGTCAAGTGTGGAGAGGACCCTGTGAATGGAAAAGGAACAGCACCCGGTGAGTCAGGTGCATAATCCTAATTCCAGAAAAACACAAACCAGGCACACCTCCTCGAGGACCTCCATCCCCAGCACCACAAAAAGAAAGAACGAAACAATTGAACATTCATTTTGACAGCTGGAGATAGGCTTTGGGGATCTATGAAGCCCAAGATTGTAATCAGCCTATTTTTATTCTTCCTTACCTCACACTCCGGAAGGGTTTCCTCATTGATTTTTTTTATGTTTATTGCTTGCGCTACTCATTTCATATGAACTCTATGTTCTCAATGACAATTTCATGTAGATACGTCTCAGTTCCCAAAGCAGACTTTGCACTTCTAAAGAGTGAGGGTAACATTTTCCACTGTATCCTCTTTATGTTCCTCTCTGGAACTTCCTATCACTCTAAACTGACTTAACACACCTCACTGATACCAATAGTTCCCGTGTCCATTGAGAAATATAAAGGAGACATTAAAAATTTCAACCAAGCCAAGACGTTTGAAATCCTGATACATAGGAGGCTAAGGCAGGAGGATGTTTAGCTTGAAGTTATCCTGGGCTATACACAGTGAAATCCTATTCCAAAAAGAAAAGATGAGAGAGAAAAAATAAACGGGGAAAAGAAGGGAGGAAGGGAGAAAGGGAAGGGGAGGGGAAAGAAATGGCCACCAGCTTGGAAGGGCTCTACGTTGGGAGTTCATTTCTGAGGCTTTTTTGATGGGTTTCAAGGAAGACACTTCATGAGTTTTTGAGATCAGCTGAGAAAGCAAAGAAAATAATAAGGTGAGGAGGGAGGAAGGCGCTGTTCAGGTCTGGCAGAAGCAAATAAAGGAAATACCTCTCGGACTGTCAGGAAAGTTTTAGACTAGTTGGGTGTTACAGGGCGAGCTGAGGAGGAGAGGACCAAATTGTGCCGAGGCGATCAGAACAATGTCTACATGCACAGAGATGGGGGCTTCATGAGGGGCTGATGGCTCTGTATTTTAACACATGGGGTTAGATGTTACCCACTGCGTTGAAAAGGAGGTGAAATCAAGTGAGATGGAAAACTGAGTAAGAAGGTGAAATTGTGTATATGGATGGAGGCTATCAATAGAAAGTTTAAAAAATATTTATTTGAGAGAGAGAGAGAGAGAGAGAGAGAGAGAATGGACATACCAGGGCCTCCAGCCACTGCAAACAAACTCCAGATGCATGTGCCACCTTGTGAATCTGGTTTTACATGGGTAGTGGGGAGTCAAACCTGGGTCCTTGGGCTTTGCAGGCAAGTGCCTTAACTGCTGAGCCATCTCTCCAGCCCAGAAAGTTATTTTTTAAGATAAAATTATGGTGATGTGACTTTTTTTTTTTTTTGAGGCAGGGTCTCATGCTTTCTGAGGCTGACCTGGAACTCACTGTAGTTCAGACTGGTTTTGTACTCACATCAATCCCTCTGCTTCAGATATCTGGATGCTGGGGTTGAAGACATGCCCCACCATGCCCTGCTACTGGTGATGAGCATTGCATAGACATGATTAATGCTAAAATGAAGGAAAACGTGCTCGTTTCATTCCTAAAGATGAGCCACCGCCAGTACCCTTCCAATAACACACCATGATTCCTGAATCTTCCTTCTAAAGTCTCGGTGCCACTTCATTCCATTGGACTGGAGATCACTGTTGCTCTGAGGACAGACGGGTCTCCAGGGAAAGCAGAGAGAAGAGGACAAGGCCAGTGAGTGAATCCCAGGCCATGCCTCCAGCAGGGCAGCAGGAAAAGGAGAAGCCGAATGAAGCCTCTCAGATGCAGGCCAGCTGGCCCATCGACAGACATCCTCCTTGGGGAAACAGACTCTGCACACCTTAGCTGATGCTCGCTCAGCCAAGGATAACATGCACTGTCACCTTCACTTTCTGCTCCCTGCCTACTAGAGTCCCTGGAGTGCCTGGATTTATTAGGCTACCACCATGGTCTAAGCTGGAGAGGCATATGATTCTTGGACACATTCCTGATGCCATACATGATCTGCTTGGAAATCCACCATTGAGATATATCTATATCTATCTATATATGATACATGTGATATATGATCTATATGATATATGATATATATGATATATATGACATATATCTGTATCTACATATCTATATCATCTATATAGCTATATCTATAACTATCTGTATGTAGGCTCTTCCACTACATATCTCTATCTATCTATCTATCTATCTCAACAGAATCTTTCTTTTTTTTAAAAAAAGTTTTTTAAAAAAATATTTTATTTATTCATTTTCAAGCAGAGAGATACAGAGAGACACAGAGAGAGAGAGAGAGAGAGAGAGAGAGAGAGAGAGAGAGAGAGAGAGAGAGAGAGAGAGCGCACCAGGGCCACCATCTTGTGGGTCTGGCCCATGTGGGTACTGGGGAATTGAACCAGAGGCCTTAGGCACTAGAGGCAAGTGTCTTAACCACTGAACCATCTCTCCAGCCCAACAGAATCTTTCTTCCCACTGGGAAATTTGAGTCCAGATGTCTGGATAGTTATAAACAAGAATAAAAGTTTCTTCTCTGTCTCTTTTGCCCGCCCTGACACTAAAAAGGGATCAGCCTGAAATAACGTTCCTCTCTGGTTGTCAACATGACAGGATTTAGAATCAGCATAAAGAAAAGTCTCTTGTCACGTCTATCAGGGATTTTCTAGATTAAACTGAAATGGGAAGATCCAGTCTAACTGTGGGCAGTGTCACTCCATGGTCCAGGAGTCCTGGACTGGACATGAAGGAGAACGTTAAGTGAGCAGCTCTATTTATTGCTCATTTTACTTCCTCTCTGCTGACGTGAATATCTGATACCATTAGTCTCCTCCTGCCATGCTTTCCCTGTTGTGCCAGACTTTCCCCTGGAAACAGGAAGCGGAAAAATTAAACTTCCCTTCCCGATGTTCTTCCGGTGAGGTGTTTGGTCCCAGCAATGACAAAGTAACTGACACACCGAGGTCAGGACAGAAGAGAAATAAAAGTAAAAGCAAAGTTCAAATCTGGGCAGCTACCTACCAGCTCTCATCGATGAAAAGGGATGTGGTGATTTTCCGCAATAAAATAATTCAGAAAATATAAAAGAGGGATGAAAATACATCTTGGGAAGAAAACAAAACAAAAAATAAACAAGTACCACCCATCTCTTGTCTCCACGGAGGTGGAGAGGAGAGTGTATTACCTGACTCAGGCTCTCTTTCTAGTGAAGGGCATGGCTCCAGCTCCCCGTAAGCACTGGTGAGTGAGATCATAAGCTAAGTCCACACAGAGAGTGACAGATTTCATATTTCACAGGCTCCTCCGCTACACCTGGCACCCTGCCCTGCAAGAGTGGGCACCTGATAAATACATTCCAGGCGCTCTGGTATCCAGGCTCCTATTACACATGTTCCTCTTGGCTCACCTCCCTTCCCTGCTTTACTCAGCTCCAGCTTAGGTCAGAGCACTACAGGAGCTGGCTTCTCCCTGGCCTGATCCCCAGTGGTTGCCATGACAACACCCCCTTGTAGCAGGCACCATGGGTGCAGGCAGGAAGGAGTATGGGTGATCCTGCAGCCCACTGCGGGGGATGGAGGAAGAGGTCCCACCCACGCTTGGGGAAGGCTTCTCTTAGCTCTAGGCTGCAGCTCAGGACACTGTGGACTCTTCACTGGACTTTCTGCTTTCTCACCCTACCTGGTCGGAACATTGAAAGCTGGAAGCCAGTATTAAAGACAAGGACAATAAAATGTCATGCCTGGTTGGGAAAGCAGATAGCCTTCCAATTCTTATGGAGGTAGAGCTCTGCTGCTGCCCCCCTGGAATCCACCATTACAGAAGTAGGTGGGCAGCCTGACATGCAGGTGGCACATGTATCTGTCACATACTGGCATCACGTGGGATGACATCGATGGGGAATGGTTCAAGAGGGCAGACTGGCTTCTTGTTTTGTTCCTCTTTCTAAAACATAATTCTGAGGCATCAGGTATCCTTAGCACAAGGCCCGGAAGCTTTTATAGTTTATCCATCCCTAGATATATTAAAAATAATTCCCATTGGCATCTCTCTCTCTAATTGTAAGAGTTAAAAAGAAATTTAAGCTAGTGCATTCGTGGCTGAGCACAGGAGTTCCACAAAGGGAAGGGATAGTATCATGCTTCATTCGAGAAGCACCTGGCATAGAGTAAGTGCTCAGTAAATACTAACGAGCTGAGAAGAAATATTACAGATAAAGCCAGAAGTTCATCCCAGGGCCATTGCCACCTCTTTACCAAGTGACTTGGATCTGAAGGCTGTGTGTGACTTCCACAGAGACCTCTGCCATTGTGTTTGGCCCATCCACAAGGCTGGATGAAGTCTGGAAAGAGATCCCAGTGTACAGCCCTTCTGGGGAGTGTTGAAAGATGGGAGGAATGAACCCAGCAGGAAAGGGCAGTGTGGGCATTTCAGGCAGCAGTGGAACAGCCTGCATACAGGATGGGCACGTCTGAGTCCACTGCCTCTCAGGTGAGCAGCTTCAAGAAGTCCCTGGCCACATTTGCATAGTGTATGCATATTAATTTATGCACTCCTTATACAGGGCATTCATATATGCAGTGACTGATGGTGACGATTGTCTCCCCTCTCCCAGGGGGGCACAATAGGAGCTCTCTGTCCATGTTGGAACAGTCATCACCTTCCTGGAGTGAGAGTGTGAATGTATACATGCTCACTTCTGAGGCTTAGGAGATAATCCCACGAGGCATCTAAAATGAATCACATGGTAGAATAAGGCATCCTGCTTTATGTCAGCTTTTTTTCTAATTTATTATGCTAATTTAAAAGCGATAGAATTTTGAATTTGAATATATTATCTGAGACTAAGATCCACAGTACCAAAGAAAAATCGATTTAAATAAAAATTAAGTTAAGCCAGGCATGGTGGTTCACACCTTTAATCCCAGCACTCAGAAAGCAGAGGTAGGAGGATGGCTGTGAGTTTGAGTCCAGCCTTGGACATACAGAGAGTGAGTTTCAGGTCTGAGTGGGCTAGAGTGAGACCCTGCCTTGAAAGACACCAACAAAGTAAAAAGTAAAACAAACAAACAAAAAAGATTAAGATAAGTTATGAGACGTAAGGGCTCACAGAACACACGTTTCTGAGTGTGCTCACTGATCCACAGGGACACAGCAGCAGATGCTGGGCTCACCTCACAAAACCCACCTTGTGATGCCCACAGGCACACAGCAGGCCTCACCTGTGAGACTAAACAGCATTTCATCTCCTTGCACTGTGGGGCTGTGATGGTCCTCGCTAAGCATCCAGACTCCACAAAAATCACATGGGTTCTCTTCGGGTCTTCAAGCCAGATTGACCTACTTTTCACAAAGAGCAAGTTTGTGAAAGGAAAAAAGAAAGGTGGACGAAGACACAGTGACAGGGCTTCTTGAGAACATGCCAGAGGATTAAAAGGTAACTCGAGGAAGCAGAAAGTTCTCCAAGACTTGGTGTGGATGCTTAGGATACGCTATCTGGCGCCATCTGAATGTAAAGACTGGGTCAGGCTTACCTGAACTTTGCAGTTGTATGAAAGGTTTTTACGTGTCAACACGCCCAACCATCAGTCCAAAGAAGTATAGAGGAAAATTCTGGAATCACTTTAGTCTGGGTGGGATCTTGGGTCTTTACTATCTGTGTCTCTCAGATGGGGTGTTTAATGGGATACCACAGAGAGGGCTGGATGACTAACATACACAGTGGTTAGCACACCACCTGGCCCATTGGACGTGTTCAATAAATGTTAACTATGAACAGCTTCTGGGGAGCTGACTCTATGGGCATCGGTTGTACAAGCACTATGACCAGAGCTCCGATCCCCAGAACCCATGGAAAGCTGGATGCCTCCCAGTGCACTTTGGGAAGACAGAAACAGACACAGGAACATCTCCAGTAGCTCATGGCTAGCTGAGTCTGGTATATCCATCACAAGCAAGGTGGAAGACAAGAACCAACACCTGAGGTTGTTATCTGACCTCCACATGGCTCTTGTGCATCCATACTCACACACACTCACGCACCCATCCATACACAAATATTCACCACCGTTATGAGAAAAGAATATGAATGCTAAAAACAGCTTTGCAATTTGATTTTTTTTTCATGTAGTCCAGACTGACCTTGAACTTGCTATGAGGTGAAGGACAACCTTCGACTCTTGAGTCCATCTTCAGAATGCCTGGATTACAAGAGGTGTGATGCTGAGGATTAAACCCAGGACTCTGCATGCTGGCAAAGCACTCTATCAGCTAAGCTACATCCCCAGCCCCTAGCATTTCAACCTAAAAAACCTAAATCAGGTTTCCTGTAAAAATGGTAGTTGCATGAGCTGCCAGGGGAAATTGGTCAATGATATTTGGAGAAAGCAGTGACCACTGTTATACAATACAGACAGTTGTCACAAGAATGTTGAACACACAGCTGTATGGAAAAGACCAGCAAGCCAAGAAATGCTCATCTGTGCAATAGTAGTGCTAAACCTAGGAGGAGAATCAACAGCTTACTGATTGGCTAAGAGATCTGCTTAGTGACAAGGAACCCTTAACTGGAACTGGGATCCATGGCAAAATCCTATGGGGACCAAGATCTCAGGCTCCTAGAGGAAATTCCTACTACCAGAAAGCTACAGAGAAGCTACACCCATTAGGAGCTAGCCAAAATAGCAATGTTGTCTCATTTAACCTATATTGATCTCACTCTCCGAAGGAGATTCTGTTTGTATTTTTCAGAAGGCAGTGAGAGAGCCAGGGACAACTCAATTCCACCAATAAGACATTGGATGATGGCTGACATCCTGGCAGGAGACAACCCACGCCTAGCCTTCAGACAGGGCCCAAATGAAACCTATGAGAAAGTGACGAGACAAACAGGAGACCAATCACCACAGCAAGTCTGATAACCCATGAAAGGTCAATGGAGACATACATCAATGATACCCATCACAACCCAGGGCAAAGATCCAGAGATACTTAAGCTCTCAACAATAAAGCAGACTTAAAACTCAGCCGCCATGACTCAGAGAACTGAGTGGAAGAGGGGGCGGAAAGAATGTAAGAGCCATGGTTGGGGAGACTATCCAGAGACATTGTCCCCCTCAGCAACAATACACAAGGGGGAAGGAAAAAAAAAGAATGAAAAACAGGCTCTCTCTGGTGCAGTTCATACCCCTATCCTATGGACAGATCCAGTATGCGCACCGAGGAAGGACCCCAGTAGGTAGGGGATGGAGAGGAAGGAAACGGGGACACCTTCACAAGATTTGCTTATGCGACGTATATAATTATTCATAATAAAGATTTTTTTAAAAAATGGTAGATGACTTAACCAGAGATAACGGATAAAGGAGAATGAGTTTTGCTTCACTATTGGCAAAGCAGGGAAAGTCAAGCATGTACTAGCTGACATCTCAAGCCCTTTCTAGGGGCTGGGGAGATGGATCGGAGGTTGCAGATCCTTGCTTGCAAAGCTTCATGGCTGGGTTAGGTTCTCCAGTACCCACTTAAAGGCAAATGCACCAGTGGTACATGAATCTGGAGTTCATTTATAGCAGCCAGAGGCCTCTGGCACACCCATTTCCTCCCTTTTCTCTCTCTCTCTCTCTCTCTCTCTCTCTCTCTCTCAGCTTGCAGGTTAATAAATAAATGAAATATTTAAAGAAAAATAAAGCCCCTTCCAGCTATGCCATTCCAGAGTTAACCTCAAGGGCAGCCGAGGGCAAAGCCAACACTGAACATTTTATAAACCGCAATTAGAGGGCAGAATGGCAGGGCCTGGTGTCCACATCATGCCATTATCATGTCACGTCTGCCTAAGGCAGGGAGGATTCACTGGGTACTTAACTAAGAAAATCTCATTTTGAATGGGAAACAACCAATTCCCATCAGATCACCGAGGAAACAGGCACATGCGCGCCCTTGCACACGTGGCCGCCATAGTCTCAGGAACCTTCCTAAGTGCCACACGTTTCACTAGTTCTTTAGTTTTGCAAGGATACCGTGTGCATGGCCCATTCTCCTTGACTTCACAGGAAGCTAGTGGGCTACGTCTCATTAACTCAGGTATACATATTCTAAGCAGACTTGGAGAGCTCGTGAATAAGAGAGACCTGGGCTGGGAAGATGGCCAAGCGGATGGAACACTATCTGCACATGCCTGACTCCCCGAGTTCGGATCCCTAGATCGGATGAAAGGGTGCAGGCCAGAGTACCCAGGGCAAGAAGGGAAACGAAGACAGAATAGCCCAGAAGGTCCCATGCCCGCTATCTTAAGAACACAGCACTGAGCCATGTGAACAAGGAGAGACCCTGCCTGAAACAAGGTGGGAGGCAAGGACCGACATCTGAAGCTGTCCTCTGACTTCCACACCCATGACACTGCACACACACACACACACACACACACACACACACACACAGACACACACACCTCCCTGTTGAGTCTACGGCTCTTCCAGTGAGCCCAGCGATGTGCAATTTTGCAATCTACCCCAATTCCTCCAAGATCAGTAGTCGGTGCTGAAAAAACAATAAAAATCTCTGAGATTCAACCTGGAGGCCATGGAGCTGGCTGAGAGAATACCGCCTGCTGAGCTAAAGACCTTGAGTTTCCCCTAGTTGGTAGGTAGCAAGAGTAGCTGGTTCCCAACCTTCCCAAACCCTTTCCCAGTACCGAAGTTGCATTCTAGAATATCTATGATGTGAGACAGCTGAGAGAGAAGTGACAGCATTGCCCAAGTTCCCCACCTCCCTGTCTCCTCCTGTGTAACACATCACCATGGCTTTCCCCAGCTCTGGCCCCAAAAGAGCCCCGCAAGAATCATTCAGTGCTGGGCTGGAGAGATGGCTCAGCGGTTAAGGCACTTGCCTCCAGTGCCTAAGACCCCGGATTCAATTCCCCAGTACCCACATAAGCTGACCCACAAAGTGGTGGCTCTCTCTCTCTCTCTCTCTCTCTCTCTCTCTCTCTCTCTCTCTCTCTCTCTCTCTCTCTCTGTATCTCTGCTTGAAAATGAATAAATAAAAAACAAAATAAAAAAAGAATCATTCAGTGCTCATGTTCATGGAAATATGAGTCCAGTTGAGAAAAACAAAATCAATTAAGGATTTAAGACATATTGCAAACTAGTAGTAATGTTTCTATTCCAAAGTCTTAGTTGAGGGTGACTTCTTCCCCAGACTCTGGTTCCTGGTAGATGGTCACACAGCGCCCCAAGTATCTCAAGGTGCCTTCACTGCTTCATGTGTTCTGCGGCTCCTCATAAGTCTACACCAGCCTTCCATCCTCAGCTTCCCGCTGCCTCGTCATGCTGATCTGTCTCACTGCCACTTCTCACGGCAATCTCGTTCCCAGAGATGTTCGTGACATCATCAAAAGATGCTTCCACCTGCCATAGAGCTCAGTGACTGATCAATGTCTCTCCACTTGTTCCATGGACCAACAGAAAGGGTTATCACATAGCAAGTCCTCAAATTAATATCTAATGGATTCAGAGGACAGCAGCTTTGTCTTGAGGGGTTTGAGAGAATGGGGTGGAGCTGGAGGTGTGGGTTGGCTGGTGCATGAATGAGGTACAGTTAGCTGTCTGGGTAGACAGGAGAGAGAATGTGGCCGAGATGAGCCATCTGGATTGGCACACCGTTACTTTCTGCTCTTGCATTCAAGGAACCCAGCAGAGCGCCCATGCTGGTGCCCGCTGAGCGCAAACCTGGAGAGACGAAGTACCCAAATGCAGGATGATACACCAAGACCTGCTTTCCAAAACCACAAGCTTCATGGGAGACTCTGTTCTACCCATCATGCAGGAGTTTCCGCTCTCGTGGGTATGGTGGTGTTCCCAGAACCCCCCTGGATAGCCGGGGACCCAACCCCATGCTCAACGTTCTCTTAGGAAGTCAGGTTGGGCCTTCGACTTTGACCTCCTTGTCTGAGAAATTGACTCCTTTCTGGTGTGTTTTGGCTGTTGAGACCCTGGTTTGAAGGAATTCCTTTGCACAATTCAAATCCTATGAGTCGGTCCCATTTCTCCACCACCACATATTCATTTTTATAACACTTAAAAATTTTTTCATTTGTACATCTGTGTGTGTGTGTGTGTGTGTGTGTGTGTGTGTGTGTGTGTGTGTGTGTGTGTGTGCCTGCATGGGTATGAAAATGTCCTTGCCACTGCAGATGAATATCTGACTTTATGTGGGTGGCTGGGGAACTGAACCCTGGCCGGCCAGCGGGTTTTGCAAGCAAGTGTCTTTCCCTGCTGAGCCATCACCCCCCTCCGCTTCCCTACACACACTCATCATTTTTAACAGACAAGAGGCTGATGATTTCAAGCAGGACATAGGTGCTGTGAAAGGAAGCAACACACGGTGTAACATATTTTTATCACCCTCAGTAATTCTGGAGGAAATAAATAAGAAAAGCACCTGAGAATTCAAGTATGTACTCTAAAATTTTAGTTTCACCAGAATAAAATAAATTTAGGAGTAAATGATCAAAATCTAAATAGTATCATATTCTTACCACAGCATACATGTGCCTCAAAACTATAACCAGAACATTCAGGAAACTTCTGGACACTGGATGAAAATAACGTCTTGTGTCCAAAAAGCTCAACGTTTCTCTTTCTAGATCTACATGCTATGAAAGAAAGGGTTGTTGACCGTAGGCTGATAGCTGAGATCATGGCAAGAGAGGAGCCACCACAATCATATAGTGGAGGATCCATATGGAACCCCACAGAGAATGATGGGATGAATAAGGAACCCACAGCCACAGCCATTCAATCAACACAGGATAAGCCAGTGAGACAGAAACCAATGACTTTTGACACAAAGACCCCTAAGCTCACAACAATAAAGCAGCCTTAATACTCATCCACCACGACTCAGGGCACTGAGTGGAAGAGGGGGCGGAAAGATTATGAAAGCCATGGTGGGGGAGACTATCCAGAGGCATGGCACCCCTCAGTAACAACATACTAGGGCCAGGAGAACCTGGCTGAATACTAGGCTATCCATGGTCCCCTGTCACAAGGACTGATCCAGATGACCCACGGAGGAGGATATCCAGCTGGTTGGGGATGGGGGAGGGGAAGCATCGGGGAATTGGGGATTACAACTCATTGTTTGCCCACTAAATAATGTAACTCACTATGGACAATAAAAAAAAGTAAAAGAAAGAAAGAAAGAAAGAAAGAAAGAAAGAAAGAAAGAAAGAAAGAAAGGGTTGTAAGACCAATACATACGTCCATATGTGTATACATACATACCTATGTACTTAGGTACTGTGGGTATGAGGGACACACAGCACCCTGTGTTCTGGGTGTTCAGTTCCGTCAACGATTGACATTTTACCTTTGTATTCATCTACACATAATAGACTCCATTTTTAACCTGTATGATTGATTTTATCTAAATGAGATTTTGTCCATATTTATTTTAATTAATTATAATAAAATGGAATCCTGACAACGAAAGCGATAGTAGCCACCTGTTAAGGACTTTTCTAAGTTTTCACAAGTATGGTGTTTCACACTGACATTGACTTAGTGATTTTTTAAAAAAGTTTTATTTATTCCTTATGGCAAATAAATAAAACTTTTTAAAATATCCAACTGATGGGGATGGGGAGGGGGGAATTGGGGAATTCGGGATAACAACTCATTATTTGCCCACTAAATAATGTAACTCATTATGGACAATATATATATATATATATATATATATATATATATATAAAATAAATATATATTTTAAAAAATAAAAATAAAAAAAGTTTTATTTATTTATTCACCCATGTTTTGTAAGGATGGAGCTACATCAGGGCCTCTTAACAGTAAAAATGACCACCAGACATTTGCACCACGTTTAGCATCTGGCTTATTTTTTTTTGGGGGGGGGACTTGGGAACTGAGCCTGGCTTTGCAAACAATCACCTTTAAACCACTTTGTAATGTTCCCAGCTCTCACTTAATGATTTTAAGACTACTCAAAATTGCTATCCCCCATATTTTCAGATAAAAAATAAGAACACGAGAATCTGTAATAATTACTAAAATGCCTATGGTCGGACAAACCTGATGGAGCAGGTTTTTGAATGCTGGTGTTATTTTGGGCCCTGTGGTGACGTCACCGTTGAAACCTATGCGAAGTCACCCCTGCCATGCATGGGAGGTAAGTCCAGCTTTGTCCCACTGTGCTCCACTAGGGTCTTAGATAACCTCTTTCTACCTGGTCTCAATCCCTAACAGAATGGCACAAAATACATGTGTTTTCCCCACCCCCCTCCGTGATAAGTTCTTAAATGCCTTAGCAATTTTAACATTCTTCTTGAACCCCTCCTTGACTTTCTCAGTTCGTCTGGGCCTGTGCTGGCCCATCTGGGTGACCCCAAGAAGCATGGGCAGACACATGCTTTGGGTTTGGGTTCTGATCCCACACTCTCCATGGTTATGCTCAATATTTAGTCTCCCTTCTTGATCCAAACCACATTTTGGTTCAAGTCTTGGAGAATTGTCTGCAGTGATGGACAGACAGGCCCTCTCACTGGTTCAGGCTGCTCATTTCCAAGCTCAATTTGAGTTATTTCGTCCATCCTTTTCTGTACTCTTATTTATTTTTTTTAGTGCACTTGGCTCCCTCTTGGAGAGATCTAGAAGTTTCACTACTTAAACGATTATATAAAAATAATAAACTGGCCCAACCCTAATTACCGCCTCAGGCACTGTACTGTTTACAGTTTCTCCTTTCAGATTACCATCACTTCCCGACTATAAGAGAGTCTCCACCCAAGAGTGTGTTTCCTCTGATCCTATATTTGGTAGCACTTTGACAGGGAGGAAATATGCATTTATTTGTCAAATTCTCCTGAGGAATGCTGGATTGTTCTCTATTCCTTGACATCGTAGACTTGGTTTCAGAGCATCAGTTACTCTGGATATCCGAGTTCACAGCATGGTCAAGTAGATGTCTGTACTCTTGCAGGCAGGGGACATGGATCACTCAGGAAAGAGCGGGATTACTCTGTCTGCATGGAGTCTAGTCTCAGCTATGGGCAATGGCCACACTCACCAAGGTGTGCATAGCCCTGTTCTTGATAAAACTCCAGCTCTGCGAAAGTCACTGTGAAGGGTCATCTTGTCAACTTGAAGGGACTTAGAATGACAATGGAGACAAACCTCTGGGCCTGTCTGTGAGGGAGTTTCTAGATTAGTTTAACTGAGGTGGGAGGACCCTCCCTCAGAGTGAGCCACAGCACTATTCCATGGGCTGGAGTCCTAGACTAAATTAAAAAAAGAAAGTGAACTGGACCGATCTCTCTCTCTCTCTCTCTCTCTCTCTCTCTCTCTCTCTCTCTCTCTCTCTCTCTCTCTCTCTCTCTCCTCTCCTCTCCTCTCCTCTCCTCTCCTCTTCTCTCTCTCTCTCTCTCTCTCTCTCTCTCTCATCTGTGGATGCAATGTGACCAGCTCAGCCTCAAGCTCCTGCCGCCATGCCTGAAGGGCTCTAACCTCCAACTCTAGGCTAAAATAAACCCTTCTTTCCTTAGTTGCTTTTGTCCAGAATTTTATCACAGCAAAGAGAAAACTAACTAAACAGTCACCCAATAAAATAGCAAAGCTTGTACTGGGAACACAAGTAGTTAAAGCCACTCCTCCACTGGGAAAGAAGGAGCAAGAACTCCTAAAACACAGCCTGCTGGCCTGGGGTGCAAGTCCCCAGTACCCGTGGGAAGCCAGATGCACAAAGTTGCTCATGTCTCTGGAGTTTGTTTGCAGCTGCAAGCGATCCTGGGGTGCTTATATATATTCTCTCTCTCTCTCTCTCTCTCTCTCTGATTTTATGAGCCTTCCCCTGACAGTGTATAAGCTCAATATATACTGTACATGATCCAAGACCCATTTTTTTTTTCTTCTCCACCCTTCTAATCATACACCTGGACCGCAGGAGACTGACACCCAAGTCTCCTCCACTGCGTGGGATCTACATAGCAACAGCAGGTCTGCACTGACTGAGCCCATAGCAAGTATTGTGCTCAGTGGGGTGCCACTGGTCACTTCATAAAGGCACTTATCGTGGGTTGTGAAACCACATCTTCCCAGATTCCGAGCACTCGTGAAAAAAACGCTAAATTTGTCGTTGCACGCCCTTTACAAAAAGCCTTGATTATTGTCACACAAAAACAAACTTAAAACAGGAAAACTATCCATGCCTTTAAAACTACACTAGCCAAGAAAAAAAAAGGTTTTGCAGCATAAAATCGGGTGGAGGACCTAAGAAGCAGGGAGCCATCCCAGCCCAGAGAAGAGAAAAGCAAGAAGAAACTTCAGGAGGGATAACAAATTGGTTTAGCAAAGTCACAATGAGAGAGGGCACGCGGAAATCTAGGGGAAGGATGTGGCGTCCAGGGAAAGAGGAAGGGGCGAGAGGAAACAGCTGGAACGGCTCAGCTGTGTCAACACTGGGCTGTGGAGCAGATTGACTAGCGAAGTGTCATCTGAAACCAATTACAGCCCCAAAACCCCACGGACCCGGTTCATAACATTGATTAATCCACATTGTGAAAAAGTCTCCAAGCAAAATTGGAGCAGCTGTCAGCCCTTGGAGCTCAAAAGAAAGAAAGAAAGAAAGAAAAAAGCAGCAATTGCCTAAGGAAAAAAAAAAGGAAGAAAGAAGGAAGAAGGGAAAAGGGAAAAGAAAGACAAGAAAAATTCCTCTTGAAATTTTCGGGATTTTTCAGAAGGTGTCTTCTGAAATAGAAGATGGGTTTGGAGAGACTTCACCCTGTGTCTTTTTGTGCACAGCTCACTATAATTAGAAAAGCAGGGGTCATGTTAAAATAAACTCAAAGTCTATTCCCAAAGTCAGAGCCTGTGGCTCCAAGTGGGTAATACCTTCCATCTTTTTGCTCCTTTCTGGGAATAATACAAAAGCCTAGCCTTTAAAGTGTGTTTTTTCCCTATTATTTTAAATGCATGCATCCATTTCCTATTACTATAAAAATATAATTATATTTCATACATTTTCTTTTATGCACGTGTGGGTTTGCAGGTGCACATGTTGCCCACGTGTACGGAGGCCGGAGGATAACCTCAGGTGTAATTGCTCAAGGTGTCATAGACCTGTTTATGTTTTTTTTTTACTGTTGTTATTGTTATTGTTTGTTGAGACTGGGTCTCTCTCTGGCCAGGAACTCACTAATTAGACTTAATTAGCTGGCTAGTCAGCCCCAGGGATCCTCCTGTCTCCACCTCCCCAGATCTAAAATTGCAAGTAAATATCACCAAGCCCAGTGATTCTGGAGAAGCCAAATTTTCATGCTTATGAAGCAAAGAATTTCTCCCTGGCCTCTATATTTCATATATTTTCTATAAAAATATTTTTATCCCTTTTGTTATATTTCACAGAGGCAGAGGTGCCAAACAAAGATCTTCGGGATTTAGAAGCATCTCACTTGTGAGTGACTCAATCAAATGGGCACCACGAGCTGGAGATGTGCAAAAGTGCTGGGGCTGGAGAGATGGCCCAAGGCACTCGCTTTAGGCCTGCAAAGCCTAAAGACCCAGGTTTGATGCCCTGGTACTCATGTAAAGTGGTGCAGACATCTGGAGTTCATGCACACACACACACACACACACACACACACACTCACTCTCTCTCTCTCTCTCTCTGCTTGCAAATAAATAAATAAATAAATGTTTTTTAAGTACCTGTGAGGTGCTCACACCCACCACTATGCCTCCATGGGATTCTATATCCCTCCTGCAAAGCATCTGATAAAATTGCAAGGCTCACACCGAGGTCTTGACCTTGACCGTGCCGCCGAAGCAACTAGCAGCCCATTTACCAGGATTGTCGGGAAACACCAGGTCTATAGACACAGCCCCCAAAGCTTCTTGTGAGCAAAGGCTCCATTTCGTTAGACTTGGGCTTGAAGTCATCCCTGGGAATGATACAAAAGCCTAGCTTTTAAAGTATGTTTTTTTTTCCTGTTATTTTAAATGCATGCATCCATTTCCCATTACTATAAAACTATAATTATATTTCATACATTTTATTTTCTGCATGTGTAGGTTTGCAGGTGCACATGAGGGGGCTGCAAGCGTTATGAGTCTCTGGTTAACTGGATGGCTTTTCCCATAGAAGTAAAGCATATTCTTATCCATTTTCCTATTCATCCAGTAAATAAATGGTCCTTGATCTTTGACTCATTATCAAGCCCTGGGCTGGGCTGCATTCAAGAAAAGCAAAGAATGTAAAGTTCATAAAACAGTTTTATTTTTCAGGGGAGGATTTGAGACAAGGTTTTGCTGAGTAGCCTACGCTGGCCTTAAACACAAGTCTTCCTATCTCTGAAATCACAGGCATGTAGCACCACGCCTAATTTACAAAGCCTTTTCACATGTGAAATTTTGTAGATGAAGCACAGAAAGGACGAGGAACCTGTCTGGGGCCATAGAAGTAGTGGGTTCTATAGTTGGCACCCAGAAGCAGGGTTATTCCATACTTGATTCTGATTCTGGCTTTAACAAAATGCTTGAATGGGCTGGAGAGATGGGGCAGCAGTTAAAAGCACTTGCTTGTGAAGCCTGATGACCCAGGTTTGATTCCCCAGCACCCATGTAAAGCTAGATGCACAAAGTGGCGCATGCATCTGGAGATCATTTGCAGTGGCTGGAGGCCCTAGCATGCCCATTCTCTCCTTCTCCACCCCCTGCTTGCAAATAAATAAATAAAAGTATTTTTTAAAGTTGGGCATGGTAGCATACACCTTTAATCCTAGCACTCAGGAGGTAGAGGTAGGAGGATTGATTTGAGTTCAAGGCCAGCCTGAGACTACATAGTGAATTCCAGGTCAGCCTGGGCTAGAGTGAGACCCTACTTCAGAAAACAACAAAAATTTTTTAATGCATTAATACATCATGCTTAACATATAGGCTTTCAAAAGCTAGCTGGAGAGCTCCAAAACATGCAGAATACCATAAATTAAAGTCAGTGTGGATATACTTTACAGAAAAATTCTGAAAATGTTACCACTCTTCAGAAGAACTGTGTCTCTGCCCCTGAGTTAACTTGTAACTGTTGTTAACCCTGTGTTTCTTTGCAAGGGACAGTGAACTGTGATTTGTGTTTCATCTCTCTCCTCTTTGAAATCCCAGGATGCACCAGTGCAATTGCGGTACAAAAAAATCTGGGTAGAGCTGGAGAGATAGCTCAGCGGTTAAGGTGTTTGCCTGAAAAGCTTAAGGATCCAGGTTTGAGTCTCCAGGACCCACATAGAGCCAGATGCACAAGGTGGCGCATGCATCTGGAGTTCATTTGCAGTGGCTGGAGGCCCTGGTGTGCCCATTCTCTCTACCTCCTTCTCTCTCTCTGTAATAAAATAATAAAATATTTTTTAAATCTGGGTAAAATTAGACCTTAAGAATATAAATGGTTTCTGTATTTAGATTCCATTCTGCTTGCTTCCTTGACTATAAGCCCTCTGTGAGTAATCCGATGGTCTCTGTTGACTATTGGGAATTTTACAAACTGAAGTATGTCATTGACAAGTTTATCTTTTCCCTTCTACATGCTCATGCCCAGGTGTGTCACCGCACAAACCAGAATGACCAGTAGGAGATGACAAATCAAAGAAGCAAAGCAGTCCAAGCCCAGATTGCACTGGTGCATCCTGGGATTTGAAAGAAGAGAGACAAAACCCAAGTCACAGTTCACTGTCCCTTGCAAAGAAACACAGGCTTAGATTTTGGATTTCAGAACTGGAAACTCAGAGTTCACAACAGCCACAAGTTATCTCAGGGGCAGAGACAAGGTCCTCCAAAAGGGTGGTAACATTTTCAGAATTTTTCTGTAAAGTATATCCACAGTGACTTAAAAAAATTATTTATCTGCAAGCAGAGAAAGAGAGAGAGAAGAGACAGAAAGAATGGGTACACCAAGGCCTCCAGCCACAGCAAACAAATTCCAGATGCATGTGCCACTTTGTGCATCTGGCTTTACATGGGTACTGGGGAATCAAACCCAGGTCATTAGGCTTTGCAGGCACATGCTTTAACCGCTGAGCCACCTCTCCAGCCCACATACAAGGTGGATGGGGAAGAATATGAGGAGGGAGGTGGGAGGGGGAGAGACAGAGAAGGGGGCTCTGGAGATACATGGAGATGGGGACAGGGAAGGACATGAACAGAATGATCAGAAAGAGTAACCAAACGCTCTAGACAGATTCCCTGATTCTTCTTTTTTTCACCCTGGAGGATATTTATAATTATTGTTTTTTAAATGCTCATGATGTCACAGATAAAGAACACCAATTGCTCCCAACAGAACTCTAACTACAGTATGTGCTTAGAAGAACAAATTACTGTTTCTACACTTGCAGGATTGCAAATGAGGGGAAGAAACGTTATAAATTACACGGTGCTGCACGGATGCCACCACGTCTTGGTTTCTTTCTTTTCACGAAGATTTGGTACCTGGAGCATGGCTCTATGAGTCCCTTGATGGGCGTGGTGCTGACAAGACTCTTAAGAGTACAATGGTGAGTTCCTGTCTGTGGTTATGATCAGGTCAATAATCAATAGAGGAGGTTTATGTTTCTATTATCCAAGCTGCTCTCAGAGTCTGTGGAGAGCAAAGGCTGTAACTGTAGGTCCTGAGTGGACACGTACATGAACATGTCTATGATTTTCAAATAAACGTAACCTCAAAGGTCTGCATTCAAACAGAGAGAGAGAGAGAGAGAGAGAGAGAGAGAGAGAGAGAGAGAGAGAGAGAACTTCACTGGAATCCATGGAAGTTATGCATAAGTCGGAGTCTTTCTCTGGACACTTTAAGAAGATTACTTCAGTTGGAAACACGTCTTACTTTACACAGTTTAACCCTATTCCCAGGGGTTGAGACACATGCATTCAAGTACCATATGGCCCTACTGGGAACCAGAGGTACATCGTGTGAGGTCTGCAAGATAGATCGTAAGGTTGTTTGGATAATTAACTGAGTCCAGTCCATAGATACACTCTGGGCCATGGCATGGTCCATCATGACGGCTCTGGAATGACGACTGTTGAGTGTCCAAGATCAGTGTTTCCATTCCTCTGGAGCACTAGAGAAGAATATTCTGGAAATGCAGGTCTGGGCAGATGTAGGGTGGTTTTGGATCCAAAGATAACCACGGGCAACCACAGTTTCCTTCCCCATCCTGGACAGGATCATGTGCACCCATCCTTACTTGGACACAGAACTGGTCATCCATGTCTATCCTGAAGTGTAACTGGCCAAGGTCTCTCCGCTCATTTCTGTGGGAGATATGGTTCCTCTCATCATTTTGTTTACTTCCTTCCCTCTCTCTCCCTCCTTCCATCTCTCCCTTCTTCTCTTTCTTTCTTATGCTATGTATGTAGTTGGTTTTCTTTCTTATGCTATGTATGTAGTTGCCTTGTTTGCTAGGATAGCTGGCCCACAAACTTCCAGAATATTCTCCCACCTCCTCAGAGGTATGCTGGGATTGAAGCTGCCTGCTACAGTGTCCAGTTTTCAGGTGGGTTCTGGTGATTTGAGCTCAGGCACTCACTGCCACAGAGCATGCTTCCTATGCACCAGGCCACCTTCCCAGCCCCTGAACAAGTTTTTGAGATTCATATCTTACAAACTTGTGTGTGTGGGATGGGCAGGAAGGCAGAGGGAACAGGTGTACTGGTTGTCACTCCAAGGTTCCTTACTGATCTCGTTTTACTTAAAACCATAACAGAGGATTTAAGGGACTGTATCTCAAAAGCATGGAATGTGGGAATGGCTCTGAAGGCTTCCTCTCTGCACCATCTGTCAGTGCTCAGTGGTTGGAATTCTCAGATGGCATGAACGGCCTAGGAAGAGGGCTGCTGTTGATATTGCAGAGCTGTGACCGACTTCAACCCAAGGGAGCGTCAATGATTTGGGCACAGGAGGTAGAGGGAAATAGACTCTCATGGAAAAGTGAAGAAGAAGAGACCAGAATGGACATGCTCATTTCCACCAATCATGTATCTGACTGAAAGGTAAACATTTTGTAGGAAAACCCTGTCAAGCTAATTACATCTGTGCAATGACGTTTTGCTCATGCTCAGGTTAGGGACAGACAACATCACAGGAGATCCACTTCAGAAGAAAGAAATGTTGGCTTTTTTTTTCTTCTTTTAATCAAGTTGAGACTCAATTTTCCCACCACAAATGCCAAGCTCGTGGCTACATTTCAAAAGGCACTCCAACGTGAGTTTTCCAAGCTAACCAGCATTGTAACGAACTATAACAAATGTAAGATATTGTTTGCTGGTTTCTTACCACCAAAGCTCAGACTCTCCACCCAAAATTGAGCTTAAGGACAGGAGAGCTGGCTCAGAGATTTAAGTGTTGGGCACAAAAGCACAAGGACTTGAATTGGGTTCTACAGCACCCATATAAAAGCCAGGCATGGTGGTGCACACTTGAGACCCCCAACGTTAGGGAAGTGGACACGCAGGTAGTCCCTAGCATTTGCTGGCTTGCTTGGCAATGGAGGTTCAGTGCAAGACCCTGTCTCAAACGCCAGGGTAAAAAGTGACTGAGGAAGACAGCCAACATTGAGCTCTGGTCTCCACATATACATGCACGCACACACACACATAAACATATATATGCACATGCATGTACACTACACACACGCACACGCACACACACACACACACCAAAGAACTGAGTGTAAGCATAAAACATGATGTATTGATTGCAAAATCATTTCCTCAGTACAAATTCGCATGGAGGAGTATCATGGTTTGATCCAGGTGTCCCCCACAAACAAATGAATGTGTTTTGATTGATTCGATCCTCAGCTGATGGCAGTTTGGGTTTTACAACCTCGCTGGAGCTGTTTCCAGTGCTGTGGCGGAGGTGATGTCCAGCCCTCTGCTCATGCCATCGTTTTCCCTGCCAGGATGGAGTCTCCCCTCGAGTCCATAAGCCAAATAAACCCATTCCTCCACAAGCTGCTTTTGCTTGCTTGGGTTTTTTTCTGTGCAGCAACTAGAAAGCTGACGACCATAAGGTGCATGCTATTTCCACTGAGGAACATGGATATGTTCCTTATCCTTCCAGCACTTTCCCAGAATCCTCATTACTACTGGATGATGTGCTCACAGGTCTGTGTTATTTCGTAAGTCTAAAGAATAAGAGCAAAGAATGACAGGGGCGGGGTCAATGGAGAAGCCATGTGAGGGGTTAAAATCATCCACACCAGAGTTACGCAATCCAAACCCGGGCTGGGCATCTACTTTGCCTGAGATCCTGCCCTGAAGTAGTCAGAGGTCCACTGATTGGTATGAGGCAGAACAAGCTCTAACCCATGGGCATCTGTACTGTTGTTTCAGGAAGAAACCATTGCTTCTTATCTAAATGCAGGCGAGCATATATCTACAATAGGTTTAACAGGATGCCTGAAGTCGGCCCTGATGCTGAAGCGCTGATATAGGAGAACATATCTTCCAATCCCTTATAATTTATCAAAAGCTGGATTAGGGCTAGAGATGGCTTAGTGGGTAAGACACTTGCCTGCAAAGCCTAAAGATCTGGGTTCAATTCCCCAGTAGCCTCGTAGAGCCAGATGCACAAAGTGGTGCATGCATCTGGAGTTCCTTTGCAGTGGCTGGAGGCCCTTGCACACCCTCTCTCTCTCTCTCTCTCTCTCTCTCTCTCTCTCTCTCTCTCTTTGCAAATAAATGTTTTAGAAGTTGGGTTAAAAAAATCTCATCATTTTACTGTACTACTGCAGGGGAAGTTATCACAAAGGCAAGTGACTCATGGAAATACAGATCAAAGTTCTAGCTCATTTTGAAACACTTTATTTATTTATTTATTTATTTATTTATTTATTTATTTATACATGTGTATATGGGCATGCCAGAGCCTCTTGCTACTGCCTGTATTTGGCGGGTCCTTTTCAGATTTTTGTGTCAGAGTGGTCCTCACACTCTGGCCTTGCTCCTACTTTGGGCTCCACTTGCTCATGCTGAGGCTGCATATTTGGATGGGCAGCCTTGCTCCCGGCTTGGGGAAGAGAGATCTCAACCATGCTGACATGACTTCACTGGTGGTCTATTGCTCCTCATTAAAGACGCCTGAGTGTGTGTGTGTGTGTGTGTGTGTGTGTGTGTGTGTGTGTGTGTGTACATGCACATACATCAACTTCACAAATGAAGAGTGTGCTTTGCTCCCCCAAGGCCTTGACACTTGTTGGTAAAGCACGTGAAGTCACTTCAATGGAGAAATGAGAACTTGCGTTTGGGCGAAGATCCGTGTTAACCTCTATCTCGATAGAGCAGAATGTCCTTTGAAACAGGCAAGGCAGATATAATTATCTTCATTTCTGAAATGGGAAAACTCAGGTCCGGCTGAGTTTAATGAGGTTAATGGGTTTTCCCAGAGTCTCAAAGCACCTGTAGCGGAGCTGTGCCTTGACCCGAGTCTTCCATGCCCAAACCTTCCACCACGCACACCGCAGGTGCTCAGATGTCAAGAGACTTAGTGTCCTTCCCTGCCTCAGCTTGCATACTCAGTGGACAAGAGAAGAGACATCCAGGTGAGGAAAGGACCACCTCATGTCACACCTGTCCCTTGTGGTCTTGATGAATGACTCGTGGAGCTAGTGGGCAGCTGTGCCTTGAATCAAGGAGAGAAGCAGGCCAGCACCTCCAGAAAGCACAGTTCCCTCTCTACCTGCCGCCTCCCAAGGTCCCTTTGCTCTTCACAGAGGTGAGTCTGAGGAAGAGATAGGTCCTGTCACGGGGACTTAGACCAGTGACTCTCTCACAAAGCATCATGGTGATTCAAATACAGAATGTCCCCGATAAAACCAAGTGACTGAGCCTCAGACTTAGTGCCCAGCAGCTGGAGCCTTTGGGACATGGAACTTTGCTGGAGGAGGTGTCTCACAGGGGTAGACCTTGGCATTTTATAATCTAGCCCTGTCTCACTTGCCACTTGCTGTTTCCTCCCTGCTGAGGTGACAAGATGTGACACCCAGCTGTCTGCTTGTGTCACGCTGTCCCCTCCATGAGGAAACTTCCCATTGAAATGGTCAGCCTGAATAGACTCTTTCCTTCCATAAGCTACTGCTGGTCAGGTATTTTGTCTCAGCAATGGGAAGGTAACTGCAAGAGTATGCACTAGAATCTTCTGGAAGGTTTGAACTTCAGAGCTGCCAGGCAGAAGAATGTACATTTTAAACACCTTCTCAGGTAACTTTGCTGCTGTTGGTAGTGATGGTGACTAAGGGACCACGCTTCAAGAATGGCTCATCTCTTCTCAGAGCCTTGTTGATTGCTCAAACCCAGCAGAGGTACGTACTGAGCAAACGGGAAAGAAGGCATCCCTTGATCATCTCAACAAAAATATTTAAGCGGCTTCTATCATCAGCTCGGTTAGAGACCACGGTGGTATCCGTGAGATAAAAGTTCCTATCCTGTAGGAACAGAGGAGCTAAAGATAGATACCATTCACAGTAACATGCATGGGAAGATAAGGCTGCCATTTTCAGATTAGAATAAATCCCACAGAATAAAACAAAAGGCTTACAATAGAGGCTGCCAGCTTCCTTGGGAGGTCTCTGAAGTTTGCACATTTTAATTTGAGTTGATACCATCACCAGGCCGTGGATCACTGCGCAGATGTTACA
>PVHP010015218.1:0-37773 GCA_004024765.1 Zapus hudsonius
CCCACACAACTGTAAGGACAAATGGCATGTGAAAAGATTTCCTACTTCCACTAGTTAGGCAAATGCAGATCAAACACAAATGAAATATTTGACACCCAGCAGAAGGGCAGAAATCAGGAAGAGTGTTGGCATGTCAGGAGCCTCTAGGACAGGATCTGTTTCTCTGTATTTTCCAGCTTCTTGAGGCCATCCTCATTTCTTGGCTCATAGTCTCTCCCTCCATCTTCAATGGCATAGCATAACCTCTTCACATCTGTTTGACTGTCAGTTTTCCATGTCTGTCACTTACCTGGACTCTTGCGATAACATTGGACCCACCCAGATAGTTTAGGATAATCTCCTCTCAAGCATCCTTAATTTAGACATATCTGCAAAATCCCAGAAAACACATTCATAGGTTCTGATGCTCAGAATGTGAACATCTCAGAGGGTGAGCGGCATTATTCTACTCTGCCTGCCACACCACACAATGTGTAAGGCACAGATAGCTGCTAGCATAAGGTGGAAGCCCAATTGCCAAAATTTCCTGGGAGATTACCCACCAATGGATAGCTCTGATGCCTCAGACATATCAGGGGCATATGGGCATACAGCCTAGAAGGACAGGGGTGTGTGGTTGCCAGAGGCTGTATTAATGCTCTGAAGAGAGACAAGAAGCGGTGGGCTTTTACCAAGCAGCTAAAGGCTGACTCTAAGCCTCTCTGCAGAGGCTGGGGTAGTTCACAGAGACCCTATCTCCACAGAAGAGAGTGGATGCAGCTGAGGAGCCAACACTAGGCAGAGTAAATCCATGAACTTCTGAGATATTCTTTTTCTTTTCTTTTCTTTCTTTCTTTCTTTCTTTCTTTCTTTCTTTCTTTCTTTCTTTCTTTCTTTCTTTCTTTCTTTCTTTCTTTCTTTCTTTCTTTCCTTCCTTCCTTCCTTCCCTCTCTCTCTCTCTCTCTCTCTCTCTCTTTCTTTCTTTCTTTCTTTCTTTCTTTCTTTCTTTCAATAAGGTGTCCTGTAGATTTGGACTGTTCTTCCTGCTTCTGAGTGCTGGAATGGATTGTATGTATGCCCCAAATTCTCAAAACTTAAGAGACCTTAAATTCTATGTGCTGCTAATGCCAGGGCTCTGGTTAGGAAGGCTTGGGATTTAAATATGAGATGGGGACACCTACCTGGCTGCCCCTATGGAATGTAGACTGTTCTGAACCCACAGATCTTTGAACTGACTCCTCTTTATGAAAAGCCAGCTCTGCTTTTGTGTGGGATGACCCTGCCCAGGCCTGGCCTCCACAGGGCAGCAGGTGTCCCTCGGAGGAGTTGTCCCTTCTGCCTCTTCTGAATGCCCATGTGATGACTAGTGTTAACTCCCAGCCACAGCCAAATGGGGATGTGCTAGTGCTGATAAGGGAGAAAGGAGATTACACCTCAAAGAACTGCAATGATTAGCACCTACTGACTGCATCCAGGAAGGAAAGCCAGAGAATAAATTTTGATGGGCTTAATAAAAAAGGCAGAACATGAAACTGGATAAGCAGAAAGTCAGAGTTTAGGGAACTTTCTCAGGACCTAGGATTTAACACTGGCAAGGACATGGGCAGATAGAAAGTTGGGCTAAGGCCGGTGGCTTAGCAGCTATCATGGACCTTGAAGGAAAAGGACAGACTCTTCTTCAAGGAGAACACCATCATCTTGGTTGCAGTTCAAGAACAAAAGGCTCCTGAGTCATGGTGGATGAGTATTAAGGCTGCTTTAATGTTGTGAGTTTAGGGGTCTTTGTGTGGAAAATCATTGGTTTCTGTCACCCTGGCTTATCCTGTGTTGATTGAATGGCTGTGGCTGTGGGTCCCTTGTTCATCCCATCATTCTCTGTGGGAGGGGGCTGGAAAGATTGTGAGAGCCATAGTGGGGGAGATTATCCAGAGGTATGGCACCCCTCAGTGACAACATACTAGGGCCAGGAGAACCTGGCTGAATAATAGGCTATCCATGGTCCCCTGTCACAAGGACTGATCCAGTCGACCCATGGAGGAGGTTATCCAGCTGATTGGTGATGGGGGAGGGGGCATCGGGGAATTGGGGATAACAACTCATTGTTTGCTCACTAAATAACGTAACTCATTATGGACAATAAAAAATAAAAATAAAAAAATAAAAAAGTAAACAGAAAAATAAAAAGAACAGAAGGCTCCTTCCATCTTAGAAGGGCTTATTCTCATGAGGATAGATCCTTCTTCTATCTTCAAGCCTCAGGCAAGATATGTAGAAGCTTACTAGAGAGGTGTGGAATCCCATGCAGTGTAACATGTGACACCAGGCCCACTTCACAGAGGTTACTCAAACCGGTTGACTTGTACATGTTTCTGCAATGTATTGATAAGAGCAAAAAGTAAGATCTGGTGGCTAGGGTGCAGCTGATTGGCAGAGTGCTTGCCTAGCACTCTCAAGGCCACTAGTCCTGGGGAAAAGAAAGCTTTAGAGAAGTGGATGTAGTGTGAGGCTGTTTTTGAATATCAGACAGAGACAACCACTCTGTGTGTATATGTATGCTTGTGCATGCTTCTAGCAGTGTGGAAAATGTCATGGAGAGGTACATCCTGGCCATAAAGATGCATGCTGGTCATTAACATTGGCTATGTGGAGTTGGGATGGAGCTGAGGGAAGCCTGGTAGAGAGGGAGCTTAAACACATTGCATTTGGGGGGAGCTGGAGAGATGGATCAGCAGTTAAGGCACCTGCCTGCAGAGTCTAACAACCAGAGTTTGATTCCTCAGTACCCACAAAAAGCCAGATGCACAAAGTGGTGCATGCATCTGGAGTCCATTTGCAGTAGCTGGAGGCCCTGGTAAACCCATTCTCTCTGTCTGTCTCTCTTCTGTCTCACTCTGCTTGCAAATAAATAAAGATTTTTTAAAAAACTCTTTGCATTTTAAGAAATTGTCCATGACAAAAAGAATGTTTTGCTGTCATCCTATTTTTTTTCTAAAATACAAATAGTGATTAGCTTAAAGTGATGGAATTCCAAAATATGCCAGTTTCTTTATCATCTGTTGCTTTTTCAACAGTCAATCATGTTCATGGAAGCTTCTGTCTCTTAACTATTTTTATCTATGAAATGAGAGGACTTAACCAAGGCTTTTGTGCTGTGGAAAGCATTTTGATACTTAAATTATGATTCTATTTCTACATATGCAGTGGTATATAGTACAGCAGAAAGTCCTTCCTGTTTCACCATGCCAGGGAGATACAGAGTGCTGAGGATACAGACAATGACAGGGTTTCACACTGTAGTTGGAGAATCCCACCCAGGAAAAGGTTAATTTATTGTCATGTGACAAGTGCTATGATAAGAGTGTGAATGAGCATCATGGGGTCTCAGGGCATGGTGAGGGGTCATGTTGCATGACTGAGAGTAGAAAAGATAAATCCCAATACTTTTTTTTTTTATTGTCCATAATGTGTTACATTGTTTAGTGGGCCAACAATGAGTTGTTATCCCCAATTCCTCATTGCCCCCCTTCCCCATCCCCAGTCAGCTGGATATCCTCCTCCGTGGGCTGTCTGTATCAGTCTTTGTGGTAGGGGACCATGGATAGCCCAGTCTTCAGCCGGGTTCTCATGACCCAAGTGTGTTGTTACTGAGGGTTGCCAAGTCTTTGATATTCTCCCCCACCACGGCTCTCACAATCTTTCCGCCCCTTCTTCTGCTCAGTTCCCTGAGTCGTGGTGGGTGAGTATTAAGGCTGCTTTAATGTTGTGAGCTTAGGGGTTTTTGTGTTGAGATTCGTTGGTTTCTGTCTCACTGGCTTATCCTTTGTTGATTGACTGGCTGTGGCTGTGGGTCCCTTGTTCATCCAATCATTTTCTGAGGGGTTCCATATGGATCCTCCACCTTATGACTGTGGTGGCTCATCTCTTGCCAGGATCTCAGCTTTCTGCCTGCAGTCGGTTGGTAGGGTTATATGGGCCACAGCTCTCTTGCTGTATCCTGAAAAATACAAACACAATCTCCATCAGAGAGTGAGATCAGTATAGGTTAACACATATACACCATTCTGGATTACCTAGCTTCTATTTTTAGTAGCCTCCCCATCAGTCACTCACATAGTGCATCTTTTCTTGGGAGCCCAAGAGTATGGGATCTGGTGCATGTTGTCCTGAATCCCCAGTTCCAATCAAGGGTTCCCCCTCACTGAGTGGAATATTTGGCTGAATTTACTAGCTGTTGATTGTCTCTCCCAGGCCCAGGCTCCTCAATTGCACAAGTGCTCCTTTCTTGGTTTGCTTTTCTCTCCCAGTAGGAGGTGTGGTCAGCCTACTCATGGCCGCAGACTGTGTTTCATGCCAGTGGTCTGTTTACTCCAGCTGTCGTTGTTCAGCTTCCCCTGGCAGCTTGTGTAGTGCCTTCTAGCACTGCACTAAGTGCCATATGGGGGCTGGTTACCATTCCAGACCTCGAAGGGTCTCTCGATGCTGAACAATGGCATTCTGTGGTTTCTTCAGCAACAGGGTTTTGCCTCAGGCCTGGGGAGGGCGTTCAAGAGCCTTGACAGAATTCTGTCTTGTTTTTGGAACCTCATGGGTCACTTTGGTCAACAGCTCAGTGAGGGAAGGAACCAGTGGCTGGGACCTGGGGCTATCAGACTGCTCAATTGTTCACAGACTTAGACATTCTCCCCTACTACTCATGGCCCCTCTTGCCAGTTGACGCCCACTTCTTACTCTTTAGGTTACAGTATGCTTGTGAGAATTTTATGTTTTTGAACCTAATTTGGTTTAGCCTCATGCTTGAGCCATTCCCCTCTCTCTTCCCTTACCCCTCATTCATAACCTCTCACTTCTTTCTACTAGTCCGCATAAAGAAAACGGTTATCCTGGTTAAGGACCACATATGAGGGAGAGTATGCGGTGTTTAATTCTCTGTTCTTTTGAGTGTTCACTTAGTAAGATCTGCTCGAAGTCAGACCATTTTTTCCTAAATTTCGATATGTCATTTTCCCTTTCAGCTGAGTATAATTCCATCATGTAAATATATCACAGTTTCGCTGTCCATTCCTCCATGGATGGGCATTTGGTTTGATTCCAATTCTTGGCTGTTATGAATTGGGCTGCTATAAATATAGTTATACAAAAAGTTTCTGCATTGAGATGTGGCATCTTGCGGGTAAATGCCTAGTAGATGGATAGCTGGGTCCATTGGTAGTTCTATGTCCATTCCGTCAAGGAGTCTCCACACTGCTTTCCATAATGGTTGAACAAGTTTACAATCCCACCAGCAGTGAATGAGGGTTCCTTTTTCCCCCCGCATCCTTGCCAGCAATGATTGTTGTTTTCTTTATGATTGCCATTCTGACAGGGGTAAGATGGTATCTCATTGTGGTTTTGATTTGCATTTCCCTGATGCTTAAGGATGCTGAGCACTTTCTTAAATGAGTCAAGGCCATTTGTGTTTCCTCCTCTGTGACTTCTCTGTTGAGATCAGTACCCCATTTTGTGAGGGGGTATTTTGGGTTTTTGTTATTAATTTTTTTGAGTTCTCTGTAGGTTCTGGAAATTAGGTCTCTGTCTGAGTTGTAGCTGGTGAAAATAATTTCCCAATTTGAAGGGGGTCTATTGGCTCTGAGTATGGTTTGAACAGAAGCTTTTGAGCCTGATCAGGTCCCATTGGATACCCCAATACTTTCTACTGCCACATGAGGAAGTGACTTTTTTCTTCATTTCTTGCCTTAGGGTTATGCAGTTAAATTGCAACTATTTTAAGAAAAACAGTGCTTAAGATATAAATTGAAAGACAATATGCCAGAGTTTCAGCAGTGGTGATGGAATGACTAGGAGCATTCCTATGCCTTTACATTTTTCTGTATTTTCCTAATCTATTCCCATGTGTATGTGATTGCAATTTTTAATCGAATTTTAGCAGGTTGGGATGGGAACACTTGAACCTCATATGAATGAGTCTTCTCTAATGAATCAAAATGGGGAGTCTATTCATTTTTACCTAGTACAGGAAACATGGTACTTGACACAATCTAGAGAACATATGTAGTTCATGAGAGCCCCAGAAGTCCATGCCTTGTAGGGTCTTCACAAGCCAGGGAAGTTCATATAATAACTTTAATTATTTTTCCAGAATATCTCAACAGATTGGCATTGTTTATGTCTGGAAATGAAAACCCAGGGCTCAAATGATTTGTGCAGAAAATTTCGAGGTAAGGATGGATATTACTTTGTGTGGTCTGTTCCTTCCACAAGCCTTGATAACAGGGCCAAGAGGGGCTGCTGCTTGTCACCGCCGTGGTTGGCTTCCTATTTGGTCATTGCCATCAACCAGCACTTACCTGGCTCCTCACTTCCCTGCCATGTGCTTTCAGCACCTTCTTCCTGTCATTGAAATCACCATGCCTTGCTAGAGTGACATAATGTCTGGCTTCCAAACAAACTATAAGGTCTTTGCTCTGTCCCTGGCCTAATACAAGCCTGTTACAAGTAGTAAGTAAATGACTGATGTATAAAAGAATAAATAAACATATAACTTTGGGTCATGGAATGGCTACAAACTTTTAATCTGCCAAGCACTGTTCTAAGTGTTTTGTGTGGATTAACTCATTTGACTCCTAACAGATCAAGGAAGTAGATACTGTTAGTCTCTTACATATGAGAAAAGTAACAAAGAGGTTAATTGATTTTCCAGGTTTCATAACTAGCATGTGGTAGAATTGAGACTTGAGCCTTTTTGGTCTGATTTTGCATTCTGTGCTCTTACCTACTTACTATTCCATATGGTTTTTAAGTCCATTCAGTCTTTCTATGTCATAAACAGACATGCGTGCACACACAGATAAACACACCTTTCTTTGTTTCTGTTTTATTTTAATTTTATTATTTTTTTATAAACAGACTCTCATGTAGCCCAGGCTGGCCTACATACCATAGGGATATGTAGGTTCCAGGCTGACCTTGAGTTCCTGATCCTCCTGCCTATACCTCCCAGATTCTGGGATTACAGTTTTATTCCACCATGCTGGGCTCAATGCCTTAAATTTTCTAACAGAAAAATGGAGTTAACAGTATAGTGAGTTTATTGGATGGTTGGAAAATATTTTTAAGACTGCAAATGCACATAAAGCTTTGTGCAAATTAGTGTCACAGTTACTCTAATTATTATGAGTAAAATCATAAATTATTGGCATTGATTTTTTAACTATTATATATCATCTTTTCACCAAACAAAATCAAATTTATATGATATATAAACATTAGTAAATAATTGATCATATTAATCAAGAGCGATGGCTTTTTTTTTTTTTTTTTTTTTTTTTTTGGTTTTTGGTTTTTCGAGGTAGGGTCTCGCTCTAGCCCAGGCTGACCTGGAATTCACTATGTAGTCTCAGGGTGGCCTTGAACTCACAGCAATCCTCCTACCTCTGCCTCCCGAGTGCTGGGATTAAAGGTGTGCGCCACCAAGCCCGGCTGCGATGGCTCTTTTGTTACTTGTTTTTTGAGACAGTGTCTCATGTAGCCCTGGCTTTGAATTTGCCATGTAGCTATGGTTGACCTTGAATTCATCATGACCCCCACCCTCTACCTCCTAAGTACACGCATGTGCTGCCACACCCCACTTTGAGCTATGACTCTCATCTTAACTTTTTAAGAAAGATTTTCTGAATGACGTTGGGAAGATAAATTTTTGACACTCAATTGGAGTTTACTCATCTCGCCCCAGAAGTGGTCTTCACTGCCTGTCCAGCTCTATTCATCACTTGCTGAACTTGATCTTGTCATGATGTGGGTATAAGTTTGGGGTTGGTGAAGAAAGGGAATTTTCAGTCATCCTCAACTCAGAAGGAGAGAGTCTCCCCCTAGTGTTGGCCTTTCACAGAAGACTCCAAAACCTGCTCCCTGCTCTTCACCTGATTGCAGAGCTCAGGGTTCCCCCAGCAACAAAAACAAAGACTTACTGAAGTTTTGTACCAACTGAGGGTGAATATAGGTACACCTTCAAAGAGCAACATAGTCATAGAGTTCATTTTTAATCCTTTAATTTTTAAATGTTTGGTACTTCACCAGTTGAGGATCAAGAATAATTCCTCTATTATGGGGTTCAGGGTTGACCAGAGCCACACTAGATTAACTACAGGAAGGAGCTGAGTTTTCATGGGGCGCTTACTAGGAGACCAGAGCCTTCAAAGCCACCATCTGTTCACACGGTGACTTCCAAGGTAGGCATCAGTGCACCTCGTCTTTAAGGACAGAGATCCAGAAAGATTGAAAATCTTCTTGCATTGTCACTTCTCTACTTCCTGCCCTAGTCTCCTCAGAGGGCTCTTGATGGGGCTGCATGGGTGCTGGCCTTCACCCATGTTTCTCTAGAAAGTTTCCTTCATTGAGTTAATCATCAGTCCTAGTACCCATAGTCTTTGCAGTTCCGTTCTTTGACAGTCAAATGGAAAAACTGCCATTACTACTCATGGGTCACATTTTTTGGTCTGTGGATGGCACACTGTAGAAAATACCCTTCCCCACAAGAGTGGCACCAAAGATAGAATTGTAGGAAGTTGAAGCTGGATGGGGGTACTACTCAAAACATTTTTTGTTTTAAACAGCTGTACAGTTCAAGATTAAATCTTTCAAAACTGTGATTTGCGATGGCTAAACAATAAAAGTAATGTTTGCTGGTGAAAAGGAAGACCTCACATTATATTTTAAATCAGAGCTGGGGCTGGCTGGCTTTATATTCTCCTAGCAATTTAGTATTTAATAGGAAGTGGGGACATGAGGGGAAAGGGAGGAAGGAGGGGGTGCTATTTGGCAATTGTCTGGCTCAGTGAGCAAGTTTTGGTTTTTGTGGTTCTGTAGTTATTTCAGTGAATGAAGTGTCCCATTCATGTTGCCTTGCTTAGTTATAAGCTGGCATTGAATGATGACCAATTACACGTTATTCACATTTGGATCAAAATCCCAGACATGAGCTCATTAACCCCAAACCCTATTATCTCACACATGTGAAACAGATTGTTCGTTTTCGCTGTCTACAAACCTGAGTTCTGATGTAGTAAAAAGCCTGAACAGAAAGAAATAAGCAACTGTGTTGATACCTACACAGCCAGTGAGAAGATGCCAGGCACAAATTCATAGAGGTATGCTTGTGCCACTTAGAGTTCAGCTGAGACTGGATGGCCTTGGAAGATTTCCTGCAGCTCCTCGGATTATTTCCCCCTTCCTTGGGATACTAGCTCTGGGCATCTAGAAACTTCCCTTAATGTCTGTAGATTATGAGTCCTTGTTTTAGGCAGTTTCTTTATTTTCCAACATGGTTGTACTGAGTCCTGTTGGTGCTATGGTTCTTACCTATTTGAATCTTCTCTGTGACTCCCCACAGTGCATTTAATTAATAGGCAGACTTTGTAGATGGGATGTACATACCTCATAAACGTATTTCATCATAGCTACTATAATCACTGGTTCACACACCACCCCAGTTTCCATCTTTGCAGATGCATGCAAACTTTGCTTGAAATTGTCTCTACAGCTGAAGAAATCAACCTAAAACCAATTCTGAATCACACCGCTGCATCTGTCCCTTGCTTTTATTTAGGGGGACCTCTTCGAAGTTGGTGGTCTGATCATTTCTTGTACGGTCTTTAAGTAGAGGAGGAAATTTTTTTTAATTTAAAAAATATTTTCTATTGTCCATAATGAGTTACATTATTTATTGGGCAAACAATGAGTTGTTATCCCCAATTCTCCACTGTCCCCCCCACCCCCAATCTGCTGGATAACCTCCAGAGGAGGAAATTTTTTTAAAATATTTTATTTATTCATTTTCAAGCACAGAGATAGAGAGAGAGAGAGAGAGAGAGAGAGAGCACCAGGGCCACCACCTTGTGGGTCTGGTTTATGTGGGACCTGGGGAATTGAACCCAGGGCCTTAGGCAATGGAGCCAAGTGCCTTAACCGCTGAGCCATCTCTCCAGCCCAGGAGGAAATTTTTTGACTGCCCATTTTACTAAAATAAAAATTAAAAATGGCTATTTTCTTCTGATTTAATCCATAACGACATATTAATGGCTCAAAATATAAACTTTGATTCCATAATAATTAGTAGTATGGCATTACAGTTTCCCCATCTATTAAGGGGGGGTGGAGGAAATGTTTTCTTACTACTTACAAGCCATTATGAATATCAAATGCATTTACAAAGTTTAAAATGCTCTCCCAAAATACATCCCTAAACCTACTCCCATAGTTGAAGGGTGGTTTGGGCACCTAGGAGACATTTGGTAATGTTTGGAAAAATTCTAGGGTGTCAGAACTTAATGGGTAAAGGCAGAACATGCTGAAAGTCCTTCTCCACAAAGATTTCCTCACCCCAAATGCCAATGTTAGGAAATTCTGAATAAAAGGCTGTGATATAAAAGCAGAAATTTAGTCCTATTCAATAATCCTTCATTCTCCTCTTCAACAGCCATGTGCCACGTGGTCATCAATATTTTCCAAACTAATCTCTTTATTATAGGCAAGCTCAATTAGGTAATGACATGTTAATTGCAAATGCTATTCCGTTTATGTCATTAGACATATTTTAACCTTTCATATTAATTAACAAGCATCATGTGGATAGTTTTCAGCTGCTGGAAGGACAGGATGATGGTTACTCTATGATTTATTTCCAGGCCCTAGTGTCTAGTTACTAAAGAATCGAATCCAAGAGCCAAGGTGGGCACTAGAGACAATCTGTCTCTCCCTCTATAGGTTTGTAAGTCTCAAGGAACCGGTGGTGACTAGCCTTTCTTGCCAACTGCATCCTAACAATAGTGATTGCTAACATCTGCTGAATGGTTAGCAGACATATGTTAATTCTTTTTGTATTCACATGAACACTGAAACAGTTATATAATGCTTGTCAAAATCTTGAGAATGCTTAGAAAAAATTAAAAATATAATCTTTTGCAGCTAAATCTTACCACAACTAGTTCAGTTCTTCTAAAATGGTCAATAAAAAAATTCAGACCTTTCCATTCATGGAGAGTTAGAAAAACTTTAATGACATTTTCTGTAATGTGTACATGTGTGCAAACATGTGTATGCACAAACAAAGTAGGAAGCCACCTACTTTTCCAGAGACAAAGTCTCTCAATGGAATGAAGCTTGATTATGTCGTTTAGACTGGCTGACTAGTGAGACCCCAGGGATCCAATTGTATCTTCCTCCCCAGTTTATAGGCAAAGATTGTAAATACAATCCAACATACTTTTTTTTTTTTTTTTAAATGGGTTCTGGGGCTTGAACTTTGGACTTTTTTTTTTTTTTTTTTTTTTTTTTTTTTACTATTTCTCTAGTATAGGAATGTACTATTTTTTCTTTGTTTTTCTAATGCCAGGAACTAAACCCAGAGCTTTGCACTTGCTAGGCAAGCACTCTACCATTGAAGCAAATCCCCAACCTCTCATAGTGACTCTTGATGTAGAAAGCTGGTTTATCTGTTCTGGGTCTGGTCATTTGTGAGCATGGTCATTCTGCTGTTCATTTGCCACACATCCTTGCCCACCTGCTATATGCGGGCACTGCTCTGGGGACAGTGTCTCTGCTTTCACTTTACCCCTTGGTGGTGAAGGTTGTCAGAAAGAAACAGGGAGAATTCTGGGTAAACAGATAGTGCTCAATCCTTGGGAGTATTACAGATTCTGGGGAGGGAGGGTTGTGTGAAATATTTATTTTATAATAAATTGAAGTATTACTTTAATAGATAATTGGAAGACAAAAGTTCTAATGTCAGACAAGATACTGATGCTTATGTTATTGAAACAAGGAAATTAAACTTGATGATACCAAAGGGAAAATAGTAAAAATGACTTTCTGGTCACATGTTATTAACCATAATACAATAAATAGAGCCATGGTAAGTGGGGAAAGTTGAGATGTTCATACCCTCAAGGCATGGCAGGAGACAAAGCTTGTTTTGTTTGCAGCTTAACTCTTTCCTGGCCTCTATGTAACATGCCAGAATGTGTTTGGTATTCCCATGGGACATAAAGCTCACCTTAAACGATTCTCATTACAAGCCTCAGAGTTACTTTATGTTGTCCTTGGAGACAGAAAATAAGCTTTGCCTCTCTTCTGGATTCATTTTCAAAAATGATTCTTGGAAATGAGTTTTCCTTAGACACATTTATATATAATGACAGGCTAATATCTTACACACCATTACTGTATGTAATAACAGTGTGACAAAACTGACAAGAACTAGGCTATAGATGTGAGGCAATTAGCTGTGGAAAGAGTGTTACCCAGCAGAATGGATGGGCAGCATCATACTGTGTGGTGACTTAATGGTTACCAAGTGATGAATGGGAACATCTCTTGAGGCAAAACTTCACGTAAGCGAAATTTGTCCTTATGGCTCCACTTTTCTTTTTTGGCATATACTTTCTGGCTGTCATAGAAAAAAGTCACCGTCTAAAACCCAACACTTAGAAAGTAATGAATAGTTCTCATTGGACATGAATGTACAAACACATGGGTGGGTGGGAGTCTGGGGGCATGAAAGGAAGGATGGATGGATGAATCACTCTTTCACTCTAAAGTGCAAAGAGCTTATTATGCTACCTATTTGAGTGCTTACTTCAGAAAGGAAGTGTTAATGATGGGATTCAAGGAAAGGGTGAGAAGAGTTATAGACAGAAAAGGCTTCTTTCTAGTTTTCCTTAGCTCCTCGTGTAGTCCTGGGCATAAAGAAACATAATCAGGTGAGAGAGCTCATGGAGTTGGTCTGTCTAGGAGGGAACCTTAGTTGGTCATTTTCTAGCTGCTTTCTTGAACCATTTCCTCACTGGTGAAACGTGGCTAACCAGCTGATTAACCTCATGGAATTGTTCTGAGGATCAACTGGGTTATTCATGAAGAGTCTGCTATAGAGCTAGAGCTCCACACACATGTTCTTACTGGGCTACATGATGTATCCAGACAAGCCTCCAAGAAGAGTGAGGAGTCAGGTGAGAATGGTGCATGCCCTTGTCTGTGTCCAGATACCGGGACTTCAGTGCTCTCACTCCTTCTTGCTGTTTTCTTTTGGTAGCAGCCCAGTTGCCTATCCAGTCAATTTCTCCTACTTCGGTGGAGTAATCACCTCTTCTCCCCAAACAGCTACCTCTAGAAAGAACTCTACCCTGATCTCACTGGCCTCTCACCTTTTTGCAAACACACAGGTTTACCCCCAGCATCAGGCTGGACACTATCAGTACATCTGGCAGGAATGCATCTCCCCAGATGTCCACAGGGCCAGTTTCTTCATCTCTTTCCAGTTTTGCCTCAAATGTCACCTTCTAATTGAGGCTGACTTTGACGACCTGAATCAGTGGCATCCATCCTCACGATTCCTGATGCTATTTACCCTGCCTTTTCTTTGTTCATACCTTGAGCCACCTCCTCATATGGACTATATTTACTTATTTATTATGTTTATTAAGCATCTTCTCTCAGTTAGGAGGTGAGGACCACAGAGATTTTCATGTTTTGACTTCATTGGTGTTTCCGAAACCATATGTTACTCTAATAGCCTGACTTTATGTACATGTGGACAAGCGCTATATAAGGAGTGGTTGCAACAAAGAAACTCCAAATCAGTTGCAATACATTGAAATACAAGAAACAAATCAGTTGCTTCCCAACCACCTGAGCTAGAAAATCTAGATTCATCATGCAATTCTTTTTCTCCTTCCTCTCCATATCCCAGTGGGCACTGGGCCTCTTCTTTGGTCCACTTCCTTCTCTGCATTTCTATACCTCCCACTTCATTTATTCTTACTGAGTAATCCCAATTCCCTCCTGCATTTTGATTCAAGAGTTGTTTATGCAAGAAATGCAGATTTATTGTATCACTCCAGTATTTTAAAACTGTCAATGTTTTGTTGTCAACTAGGACAAAATCCACACTTACCCTAGCCTGACAGTTCTGTCACTAACAAGCCATAAGAGGTAGGTGGGATGACACTCTCCCATCCCTGCTCCAAGATGTCCATATCTTAATCCCTGAAATTTATTTATATGACAATATGAAATTTATCAATATGGTTCTATAGGGGAAAAGGTATTATGGTTACAGATCAAATTAAGGTTGGTAACCACCTGATATGAAAATAACATTAATCTGGGTTAACTCTGGTCAGCTCTCACATAATCACAGTGGTCCCTAAGATGAGGAGAATCAGAGGCCGAGTAAACTGCAGGCAGCTCTGTAGGATGGTGGGATGTGAGAAGGACTCAGCCAGCTGACCTTGGGGATGGGAAAGAGGGCCCAAAGCCAAAGATGTGATGGTTTCCAGTAGTGGAAAAAAAGGTGAGGATGGAGATCCTCCCCTAGATGCCTTGATTTGTGCCAGGCTTTTAATGAAATAAATCTGTGCTGTTTTAAGCCACTGAGGCAGGCAAGCATAAGGAATAGTATAGCCACCCAGGACTTGCTTGGCTGGAGCAATAAACACACTCTTTTCTGAATCAACACACCTAGCAACCTTTTGGGATCCTGAGACCCTCACGTGTACTGAGCTATACAATATACCCTAACCCCACACAAAAAACTAGCTTTCCCCTCCTTTTAGCGACCATTCCTCATGATCAGCACCCACTAAGGTGTATTCTCAGACAGATCAGGGATCAGCAGAACAACAGGGAGCCATCTAGCTTGAACGGGCCTTGGATGACAGGCAGAAAGGCAGACTGTGTCCTCTCAGTGAACTTTTAGAGAGAAACCCCTGTTTACCATCTTAATGCTGGTGTACATATGGCTAAAACTGAATGCATCATGTGAAGGAACATGCACAGTAGAAAATGCATTATATAACCCAAACCTATTAATAAACTATAAGACCACCCAAAATATGCCCCTAGCACCAATCTATCTGCCCCTAAAAATCCTATAAAGAGAAGCCCTGTGTTACAGTCAGCTTTCTCTGTTGCTGCGCAGAAAGAACCCAAACAAAAGCGGCTTATGGAGGAATTGGTTTATTTGGCTTATGGACTCGAGGGGAGACTCCATCCTGGCAGGGAAAACGATAGCATGAGCAGAAGGGTGGCCATCACCTCCGCCACAGCACTGGAAACAGCAGCAGGAAGTTGTGCCAAACACTGGCAAGGGGAAGCTGGTTTATAACCCCATAAGCCCGCCCCCCCCCACAACACAGCTTCATTGAGATTGTAAAATCCAAATTGCCATCAGCTGAGGATCAATTACCCAGAACACATTCATTTGTTTGTGGGGACAACTGGATCAAACCATGAAAGTGCCAACCCTGGCCCCCACAAACTAATAATCATACATGATGTAAATATAATGTGTTCAACTCAACTCTTAAGTCCCCACAGCTTTCAACTGAGCAATAATACCAAAAATAAACCTGTAATGGCACAGAACATTCACATTGCAAAACATGAGGCACAGCAAAAACAGATTGAACCAATACAAGATTTAAAACAAGCAGGGCACCATCAATCTCTAACTCCAAGTTCAATGAGTATAACCAATAAAAAGTCTCTTGGAGATTCAAATCCGCCCCTCCAGCTCGGCTACTCATAGTCCGGGAAAACTTCATCCCAGTGCTGGAAACTCACCTTGGCACCCATCCATAGTCCTGGAATTCTTTGGGTCTCCATTGCAACCCACAGTTAATCCTCATGGCTACATTGGGCTCCATGCAGGCAACCTAGCACACCTGGTTCACACGCTGATGGCCATTTTTTCAAAACAAAACTGTGTTGCAAATCCACTGACCCTCTCTTCTTGCACTTGTTATACTCCACAGAACCAGGTGGGCTACCAACTTGTTAATCCAGGGGGGAACAAAGCATTCATGCCGCTTACTTCAGAGTCCGCATTCTTCCTGTTGTTCCAATGCAGACCAGCTGGCTGACTCTCAATGGTTGTAATCTCTCAAGCAATTGCAGGTGAAGGGGCAGCAGTTTCGACCCAAAGATCTTTCTTTCTGTGTCATCTCCATCTGCTCACACCAGTCCATCTTTACATCAAGCAACCCTGCACAGGTTCTCAGGACACAGGCAGGCAGAACGCAGCAAGCCTCTAACGCAAACTGCTTCTGGCACAGTCCTGACCAAGTTCTTTCTCCCCCTCGTAAGCCAAACCTCACAGTCCATAGTTCTCATTACATTCAGGTCTTTCAACTCTGACCAGAATGATCCATCAGGCTGTACTTACAGCACTGCGAGGCGTCTCTTAGGCTGAGATTTCAAACCTGTCTATATTCCTCCTGCGTATCAATTCCAAAATGCCAAAGCCACAGAATCAGGGTTGTAGCAGCAACAGATGACCCCACATCCTGGTACCAGAACTGTTGCAGTCAGCTTTCTCTGTTGTTGCACAGAAAGAACCCAAACAAAAGCAGCTTATGGAGGAATGGGTTTATTTGGCTTAGTGACAGGAAGGTGTGCCAAACACTGGCAAGGGGAAGCTGGTTTATAACCCCATAAGCCCACCCCCCCCACACACACAACACAGCTCCATTGAGATTGTAAAATCCAAATTGCCATCAGCTGAGGATCAATTACCCAGAACACATTTATTTGTTTGTGGGGGACAACTGGATCAAACCATGACACCCTGAATCACTTCCTGAGGTTTATTTGAAAAGAAAGTGAGCAGAGATGTTGGGAGGGATCTCCAGCCCACAGCCACTTACTGACTTGCATTTGGGCTTTTTATACCTATCGGCATGTAAAAGGCAGTTTCAAGTCAGGATGGATTTCAATGGTTATTTTTCATGGATGCTGGGTGTTATAGTTACTTTCTTATTGCTAGGATAAAGCACCTGACTAAAAGCAGCTGATGGGAGAAAGTTTTTATTGTGGCTTATAGTCATGAGGGGAAGTTTCATGATGGCAGGGGAAGCATGGCATGAGTAGAGCTGGACATCACCTCCTGGCAACAGCAGATAGAAAACAGCAGCAGGAGAGTGAACCAGGCTCTGGCAAAGAGGAGCTGGCTATAGCATACTTAAGCCTGCCCCCCAACAACTCTCCTCCTCTAGCAAGGATCCACCTTCCAGATTACCACCAACTGGGGACCAAGCATTCAGAACACATGAGCTTATGGGGTACATCTAAGTAGAACCACCACACTGGGGCTCAGGATAGGCTGATGTAGACAAAGGATTGATTACTTTGTGTGTGTGTGTGTGAGAGAGACAGAGAGGGGGGCCTGGTGAGTCAGTATGTCAGGGCTTTTGTCCTTCCAGAAGTCAGGGCTGATTGGATTCTAGTTCCCAGGTTCTGATTTTTCTCTGTTTTTTTTTTTTTCCTATGCTTGTTGGCTCTGTCATGCCATTCAGACATCTGCTTACTCATTGTGGGCCTGTAACTGACTAGCTCCCACATATCATATGTATATTTATGTATATGATGTGTGTGTGCATGTGCATGTGCGTGAATGTATGGAGGTCAGAAGACAATATTTCTCTTCTCTTTCTACTTTTTTCCCCCAGAGGAACTTCCGGGCTTTGCCCCAGGTCTTACAGCAGTTAAATTGTTGGTTGAGAGCAGTTGAACTTAGAAGCCCTCTAACTTTGTTGTATTATTTTATATAAAGTTACTGACTCCTTATTGACAGCCCGAGTTCCCTCAGAATCACCAAAGGCTAGTAACTGAGTTTAGGGTTTGTGCTGATGTTTCAAGGGTCTAAAGGTAGTTCAGAATTTTTGAAATACCTAATTTAGACTCTATGCTGTGCCTGCAGGGCTGATGAAAGAATGAGGTACATCGGAGCCTCTGACACCCCAGGAGCCAGTATGAAGGCACGCCAGCCCGTTCTTGCAAAGTGTGTTTGCTCATCTACTGTGAGCTCACTCTAATGTAACCTTACTTTTAGTGTAATAAATTGTATTAACTTTATGCTTGAGTGAGTTATCTCTCAAAATAGAAAAATGTGTATTTTCAAGACTCTTTTTTCATTTACACATGGAAGTCTATGGGAGTTTAAAAAATGGATTTTAAGAGCTTCCATGATGGCTAAGAAATTGCTATTTCGGTCTTGAAAATTGCCTTTTCTACCAGAAACACTGAGCAAGGAAATCAGACCATCTGATCTTGCTGTGATTGGAAAAAATTACTCAGGTGCTGAGATGGCCTTTAAAATTTGATTCCCTTTTTTCCTGACAAAATAAAAATTAAACCTTGGGTTTCCTCATCAGAATACTTAACAGGATAACATAGGAAGCAAGCTATACTATTTATTTTTTAAAAAGTAGGCACCCAAGTGTTCATAACTTTTTTTCTTTTTCTATTATGGTGAAATTCAAATATTTCAATTGATTGTGATCGTGAAATTTGGTATTCTAAATAAACTCATGAATTAAGTTCAACTTTCTCTGTGCAAAAAGCTAAATCCTCTATGTTTTAGACCATTGCTACTATATTGGGCTCCATGGCCATCAGTTGTAATGGTTTAGCTATAGCCCAATAATTTGGGTAGCTCACAACTTTACAGCAATCTCTGATCTTTCTTTCTTTTAGTAGCTAAATAAAATCAACTTTCTGTTAGACATGGTGTGGAAGTTTAAAGCTCCTGACAATCAAATCCTCCCCAGTTTGGAAGATGTGCTTGTAGCTCATTTCCCCCTGATTGATGCCTGCTTCCAACACACCTCTTCATCACCTCTTGTAACGTGCCCAATACCAGCCTCTTTCTGCTAAATCCCAAGCATATTCCTTGCTCTTCCCTTACAAAATCCCCTCTCATTGCTGTAGGATGGAGTGGACTTTTACTGAAAGGTAAGGGCCCTGAGGGAAATTGTAGCATAGAACAAAAAACAACCAATCAAAAAATGAATAGGAGAATTTCTGGTTTCCAGCTAGGATGTAGGAGCGGGACAGCAGGTTGCTAACAATAACTTAGATTTCCCAAATCTATAAGAAAATTGAGTTTACATAAAAAACAACTATCCTGTAGTATAAGGAAAGGCAGAGGTCTCTGAGGAAAGACAAGGTGGACCACCCTGGCAACGATGCAGAAAATGATGGGTCACTTTGCGAGCAGTCATGAAGAGTCTGCTTAAATATGTTAGTGAATCGCTGAGGTTTAGGCTTGGATGAATGGAGTATAACGAACACTTGGGTATGATACCAGGATCTGCATACACTTGTGACTTTTTGCTTATTTTTGTACATATTCATACAAAATATTAAGGGAAGAGTTGGAGCATAGAACATGCTGTGACGGGTCAGGCAGCTCCAGAGACACCTTCCCCTTGAGTGGGAGGTGTCTATCTAGAGCTAAAACCTAGGTGCTAAAACTGATTGGTCAAGTATGAACCAATCAGCTGTCTCTCTGACTCACCTGGAAAAACTTAAAGTAACTTCCCTAGAAAAAAACCTGTCTTCCCACATGCCAGGCCAGCAGAAGGACCTCTGAATCCAGCTTTAGAAAGGTAAGGCCTGCCTCTACCCCAGCTAATAACTGGGGGCTCCAGATTTTCCCCACATGAGCCTCTCCTTCTCATGATGGGAGCTCTCTGTTATTTTTTCTGCTGCTGCTTGTTTAGCTAAACAATATAAGTCTGTTAAACTCTCCACGTGTTTTCCCCACACTGGTGGCTGGAGAACTCTGTAACTCCCCATGTTCCCTTAAATAATAAAGTCTCCCACTAAACCTTACTATAGTATTGTCTATGATTTAATTATTTAACTTTGTAGACAACAACTCAGGTACTCCTTAAATTTTGGGGTGCATTGGAATTTTTGTTGAGCATTATCTAAATTCTAACCCCCAGCTCACCCTGTTATAATACCTCAGTTTGTAATCAGACAGAGGAGGGAAACAGCTACTACTGTGAGAAAGCCAGGATACTCTGAATGAACCCTTTTCTCTTTGAGGACGGCCATAAAAAACAGGTACAGCAACAAACCTTGAACCCCCAGTTCATTTAGGCTGGGAGATGAGTACAAGAAAAAAAATAAAGAAATACACAGCAACAAAAACAATCCTCTGTTACAGGAAGATGGTTAAGAAACCATTTTGGGCCCTCAATATTGGAGGTCTCTTAGGCCTTGCTTACTAGAATGAGAGACAGAATCATAAGACAGCTTCAGGTCAGAGCCAGGTACACAGACCCTGCCTACATTGAAGCCCATGAAGAAAAGATTCAATCATTCAACCTTCCTATCTCTCCCTCACATCCTGCCCCATCTCCCAACAAGCCAGAAAACACTGACAACAAGCAACAGAAGTCTTCTAGGGGGAAGGACAGTTCCTTTCTGTTGGAAAGGGACTCTAAAACAACTGTGATCAAGATGTGAAAAAGATTGACCTATGTAAAAGATGTACAAATCAGATAGGGGATATCTGAAAGAAACAGTTAAATACAGGTGCTATGGGAAAAGGCTCTTCCAAGATAAAACAAAATATCTTTGAAAGACTCAGTTGTGAACGTGACCCATTTGAAGATATGGTACACTTGAAACCTGAAGACACATCAGTAGAGATTATCCAAATTGAAACATGAAGAATAGAGTAGGAAGAAGGAAGCAAACAGCCAGAGCTGAGCATCCAAGAACTGTAGGAAAATATAAGGAGAGCTAACGAGTGTGCTCTTGGAATCTCAGAATAGAAATGAGAGGGAGTAAATATTTGATGCAGTAATGGCTGAGAATTTCCCAAAAATGAAAGACAGTGAACCGATCAGCACAGAAACCAACAGGAAAGATGAATCTACACAAGTGTATTTGAGCAATCAAAATCAAAGATGAAAGAAACCCTAAAAGGTATCCAGAAAAATAAAACACATTACCTGAAGAGGAACAAAAATCAGAATTCAGTACACATCTTGTCAGAAGCTATACAAACAGAAAGAAATGTCTTTAAAGTGCTAAAAGAAAATAAAAGTCAACTCAAAATTTAGTGGAAAGATATTAAAATTGAAGACAAAATAAAGAATTAAAATTTTTATTTTATAGTAATTATAACAGGCAGTTTTCTTTTAACCCCTTGCCCCAGATCCCATGGAGACCCTCCTCAGTGGGGTTAAGGTATTCACTGTGGGATCATGAAAGCCTTCAGGGTATTCCTACCCACTCTGTGACTCTTACAATCTTTCTAACCCTTTCTTCTACAAAGTTCCCTGAGCCATGGCAGGCCTGTTGGCAGTTTGATTTAATTTTGAATACTCTGTGACCTCTAGATTTTTGTTTTGATAGCTTCTGACAGATCACCATACCTGTCACCATCAACCTGAGGCTGGTTGTCAGGCTAGCAGTAAGGGCAGTGTTCATGTTGTCACTTCCCCTGCAATTTCTCCTGGGTCCTGGAAGATGTGCTAGAGGTGGCACATCTTGTGGTGGCCAGTTAGCTGACTTCTTGTCTTATTGATGAATCTTTGTTCCCCTCCATTTTCTCAGCCATCTGTAAAATAAAGTAGATTATCCAAATATGAGTGAGAGCAGCTTGAGTTAAAGGGGGGTATGCAGATTTTAGAGGTTTTTTTTTTATGGTGTGCAAACCCATTCTTCAGAGAGCAGTGTGAGCTTCTCTCTGAACTCTGAGTTTCCTGACAATGGGATTCTGACTTGATTTCCAGTACCAGAAATGGGTAGTCATGTCCAATCAGAGAACAGTTGGTTACCCACAGAGGCTACATGCCACTATTGCACAAATGTGTGCTCCTTGGTTGAATTCGTAGTATGCAGGCGCTCCTGCTTATTTATGCTGCTGGTGAACCTTTTCTTCCAGAGGCTTCCATAGGACTTTCCAGCACTATGAGGGCCGGCTAGGAAGGAACTAGCTTCTCTTTTCATTCCAGCATGATATTCTGGTACCCTGTGACCACAGCCATTGGCGTGTTCAGCAATAGGGTCATACTTTTTAGCTCTGGCAGGTAGTCAAGTGTTTTGGCAATGGCCTGAATTGTTTTGGGGGGGGGCTCATGGGTATCCCTGACCAACAGCTCATTGTGGGGGGCAAACTAATTCTGGGTCTGGTAATTTACCTGCCAGAGTTCATGGTTTTAAAGTTAAGTTTTTTTCACCATCTAGACTGTCCCCCCTCACCCTTCATTGGTGGTTATATCTTATAGAATGCTAGGCAGAATGAGGGTTTCTATGGAACTGATTCATGCTATCTTAACTTTTGAATAATTCGCTCCCACCTCCCCTACCCCTCCACCACTCTAAGCTTCCCCAACCTCACCTAATCTTTCAGGTAACTCCTCTCCTGTCTTCTTATTTCTTGTCTCTCCTGGCCTCACTCTCCTTTTATGCCCACATTCCTGGTGCTTACCACCATGTGCACTCATCTCCACCTGATCCCAGTTAGGAACCTCAGATGAGAGAGTACATGTGGTGTTTGTCTTTCTGTGCTGGTGTGACCTTGCTTAGAATGATTTTTTTTCACTTCCACCCATTTTTCTGCAAATTTCATTATTTCATTGTTCATTACCATTGAGTAGAATTCTATTGTGTATTAGTACCACATCATCCTTATCCATTCATCAGTTAATGGACATCTGGACTGAAAAATGAAGAATTTTTTTTTTTACAAAGACCATAAGAATTCATTCCTAAACCAGGCGTGGTGGTGCACGCCTTTAATCCCAGCACTCAGGAGGCAGAGGTAGGAGGATCACCATGAGTTCAAGGCCACCCTGAGACTTCACAGTGAATTCCAGGTCAGCCTGGGCTAGACTGAGACCCTATCTCGAAAAACAAAAACAAACAAACAAAAATTCATTCTCAGAAAGCCTGTACCATACAAAATGTTAGTGTCACTGCAATTAGCCTCTGCACTCCAAAGGAAACTCTTAGCAGAGTGAAGAGACAGCTCGTAGAACCAGAGAAAAGCTTTTTTAGACACACTTCAGAGAGAAGGAGGCGTTAAATATTAATAATGCATAAAGGAGTGCAAAAATTAAAACACTAGAAAAACTAAGCAGCGAATCAATAAATGGGCTAATGAAAAATTTTCAAGAAAAAAAATACAAATAGCCAATGAATATTATAAAAAATTTTCAATATCCTTGGCCACCAGGCAAATGCAGATTAAAACTACTTTCAGATTCTATCTCATTTCAGTCAGAAGCACTATCATAGACAAAAGTGACAACAAATGCTGGCAAGGATGTAAGGAAAGAGGAGAGTGTTCAGCCACTATCAAAAAGTATTGAAGCTGGGCTGGAGAGATGGCTCAGTGGTTAAGGTACTTGCCTCCAGTGCCTAAGGCCCCGGGTTCAATTCCCCAGGACCCACATAAGCCAGACCCACAGGGTGGTGGCCCTGGTGCATTCTCTCTCTCTCTCTCTCTCTCTCTCTCTCTCTCTCTCTCTCTCTCTCTGCTTTAAAATGAATAAAGAAAATATTTTTTAAAAAGTATTGAAGCTTCTCATTAAAAAAATACTTTATTTATTTGAAAGAGAGAGAAAGAGAAAGAGGCAGACACAGAGAGAGAATGGGCACATCAGGGCCTCCAGCCACTGTGAACGATCTCCAGACACATGTACCACTTTGCACATCTGGCTTTATGTGGGTACTAGGGAATCAAACTCTGGTCTTTCTGCTTTGCAGGCAAATGCTTTAGCTACTAAGCCATCTCTCCATCCCTTAACTTCTTTTTTTAAACCTTTAATATGATCTAAGTATACCACTCCTGGACATATACTCCAAAGGACTCTAAAGGTTACCAAAGAGATACTTACAAATCCATGTTCATTGCTACTCTATTCATAATAGCTAGGATATTGAAGTAGCTTAGATACTTACTTATCAACTGATGACTGGATAATAAAAACATGGCATAATGGAGTTTTATTCAACTGTAAAGGAAAATTAAATTATAAAATTTTCAGAAAAAATGATGGATCTGGAAATTATCTTAAGAGTGGTAACTAAGACTCAGAAAAAAAAACTGCATTTTCTCTCTTATATGCTTAGCTTTTACTTTTTATATATGTGTATATATGTGGGTGTGAATGTGGGTATAGGTTACAAAACTAGAGAGGGAAAGTCCATGAGAGGGAAAGAGATGTTTTGAGGAGGAGGTAACTGAACATGTGCTACAGGAAAGCAGGAAGAGGATGACTGAGAGGAAGGGGATGGAGACAAGAAAGGGAAGAGAGAGAGAGAGAAAGAGAGAGAGAGAAAGAGAGAGAGAGAAAGAGAGAGAGAGAAAGAGAGAGAGAGAAAGAGAGAGAGAGAAAGAGAGAGAGAGAATGAATGGCATGCTAGGGCCTTTAGCCACTGCAAATGAACTCCAGATGTATGCACTACTTTGTGCATCTGGCTGTACATGGGTACTGGGGAATTGAACCTGAGTCATTGGGCAAGTACCTTAACTGTTAAGTCATCTCTTCAGCCCCTATATATAAAATTTTTAATTTAAAATAAAAACATGCAAAATCTGATTGTGTAGGCATTAGGCAAGAAGGAAAAAGCAGACACACACATATATGATGGGAACAAAATCCAGATTGGATAAATAGAAAACAGCTGGCAAGATGATAGATGATAGCCCAATGATATCTATAATTACATTAAATGTAAATAGTAAAATACACCAATTAAAAACAAATTGGAAGAATGAATAAAACAGATTCAACCACTTATTAGAGGTATATTGAGAATGAGTTAATAGAAAAAGCAACCCTGTGTAAACATTAACCAAGAGAAACCTGGAGTGGTTATATTAAGAGCAAAGTAAAATTCAGAACATGGACTATTACCAGGGAAAGGCTATTACTTGATGATAATGAGTGGATTCACTAGGGCTATATAACAGTCCTAACGGGGGTGTATCTAACAGCTGGAACTGGAAGGAAAAATAGACATAACCACAATTATGGTTGGAAATTTCAATACTCCTCCTTCTTGAATCTGAGGCCTTCAGGCTTGAACTGAGCCATGCTCCCAGTTTTCCTGTTTCTCTGGCTTGCAGAATCCTGTCATAGAACTTCTCAGTCTCTGTAATTGAGCAAGCAAGTTGCCCTTAATCCGTCTCACATCTCTAAGCATATCATAAATATCCTGTCAGTTCTGTCTCCCTAGAGGACATGGACTAAAACACATCACAAAACATTTTATGTTTAGGTAGGAAATGTATTTAGCACTGGGTAAAATGTTCATGAATATTTTACTTGGAGTTTTTGAACCTACTTGAGTAATGTGGGACAATCATTTCCTTTATGAATTCTACTCACTAACTTCCTCATTAGTGACCACTGTGTTGCACTCATCTTCTCACAACGCACTTCTTTTCCGTCTTCTTCAATTCTGATAATCCCTCTTTGGGCAATTTTGACATAGACAAAAAATTAGTTACTAGTTACTATATTCAGAAATTGAGTCTCTTTTCTCCCAACAATCTCATTCTTGGATAAATCTAGCAAATTGTCATTTATAATCAAAGTTCTATGAATGTGTTTCCTGTTTAAGTTTTCTAAAGAACTAGCAGGTATGAAATTACAGCTTCAAAAACATTTTAAAATTCACATTTTAGAAATGGCAAAGATCATTGCTGGTTCCATAGTGTAATGGTTAGCACTCTGGACTCTGAATCCAGAAATGGCAAAGATCAGAGAACATTTCCTGTCCAGTCTATTTAAGTAGTGGGGGAGATTAGAAATTGTTTTCAGATCAAATTGCTGAAGGTGTGCTCCTACCATTACATTCCATACCAGTTAATAATTTCAAGTAGAAAGAGGGATACATGTAAAGAAAGGAGTTGAAGGGCAGAGTTTAAATGAAAAAGGAAATATTGTTTTTCCATTCTGAGACAGGAGTACATTGATTCATTCTTTCATTCAATGGACATCTTAAGCATCTTATATGTCAAGTACTTTTTGACAATCTGAGGCTAAGAAAGAATGAACAAGAAATAACTGAGCTGGCTTCATGGAGCTTGCAATGTAGTAAAAGAGACAGCCCCAAACACATAAATATATAACCTAAGGCTGGGTAGTGATAAGTGCTTTGAAGAAAAATAGTATCAGATAAAGGAATAGACAAAAAAAATGGCATGAGATGCTATTATGAATTATGGTCAAGAAGAACTCTCTACACTATTTTCTGTCTTAATTTTATTCTTTATTTCATGCTTTTTCTTTCTCCTGTGAAGAGCAGACATTTTTACAGAAAGCACATATCATTCAATGAAGTGAGCTGGCCAGCCACACAGACATCTACTTGAAGAGTCTTCCAGGCAGAAGAAATGATATATTTCCTAATATGTGTGTGTAAGTGATTTGTATGAGGAACGGCAATGTGACAAGTGTGACTGGATCAATATAAGAGAGGAAGTGAGCACAGACTGTTGAAGTCTAACACAGCAGGGTTCGGAGGGTGAGGTCTTACCGGACCATGGCAAAAAGGTTATAGAGTGCTAGAGTGCTTATTTTCTTTGTGCGTGTGCATGTGCTTTCCTCCTTTATATTATTACTGTTTTCACTTGTCTAGTAAAAAAAAAAAGCCATCTGTATCTATGCCTGGGAGAGGCTTCAGGCCCTGAATTATAGTGTAGTAATTCATGCTTAGCTGTTTGAAAGACTTGTAAAGCCCTCAGCTTTGCATCTCTTAATGCATAAGACACTAATTATTAGACTATGAGTCATACTGTGTGAGTTCTTAGTGTTTATCTTCCATATAGGGTGGCAATAGATGGGACTATTGAGTGCCTTTGAGTGACCAGTATATTCAGTCAAACAACAGGCAAGCAATTATACAAAACACTGAAGAGGGTACGTGTGCAAAGAGAAATAACATAGCCTGTGAGAGACAGGGTTCATAGTCCACAAAGGGCCTTAGCTGACAGTTGTAGCTATGCCCCACAGCCTGCTCATATGAACGCTTCTACCACTATCCATCCCTCTTAGAAACCGCAGCACTTACAAAAGAATCTAGAAGGCATCGATGCTTGCCTGACAGTCACCTACAGATCTCAACAATCTTCTATGGTACATTTGGGAAACCTATTATTTTCTCACAGCTAAAGGAAAAAGCAGTGTTATCATTTGGAGGTTCAAAGCTAGATCGCATGAAGCCGTGGGAATAATATGAATTGGTTGAAAACAATAACATTTGCACAGCTGGACCATCTGGTGGGTTATTCAAACAGAGCTGAATATATCACTGAAGACAGCCGTAAAGCACCAGATGAAGATAAGAGCCGGCATCTTCCTCCCATTTCCCAAGGCTTAATTACTTTAGTTCCTTAACTTCTGGAAATGAGGTCCTCATTTGTAATGTCTTTGGCATTTTTCAAAAATGCAATCTTCTTAAAAATCATGGTGAGGCTAGAGGTGCTTAGGACAAGAACCTTACATCTTTATTGTCAAATCTGTGTCTTTCAAAAAATGCTACACGTGGGCCTGAATTGGTTAATTTCTAATTGCTGTTGGTTAATTGGTTAATTTCTAATTCCAAATACCTGAGAAGATGTAACTTAAGGAAGGAAAGGTTAATTTCAGCTTACAGTTCCAGGTTACAGTCCACGATGGAGTGGAAGGTGTGACGGCAGGAGCGTGAGGCAGCTGGTCAGGCTGCATCCATAGTTAAGAAGCAGAGTGAGCTGGGCGTTATTGCTCAGCTTGCTGTTGCTTGTTTGTCCTGATCCTCAGCCCATGGAGTAGAACCACCCACAGTTAGGTGCAACCCACTAATCTCATATAGAAAAATCCCTTACAGACATTCCCAGAGATTAGTTCCCACGGAGACTGTTTAGCCTGTTGAGTTGAGAGATTACCACCACAGCATTCTTTCCCAGGTAAAAAAGCTGAGTCTCCACAGACTTAAGTATCTCACTCATTCTCACTTGGTTGCTGAGTGGAGCTTCCTGAAGAGCTGTTTCACTCCAGAGTCCAGGTTCTGCTCACTACATTTGGTTTCCTTTGGCAGAATATACAGTTTTTGAGACTCAATAATACAGCCAAATTTGGGATAGTTTTGAGTGCCACATAGAATAATATTGGTGACAGGTTATATTATATTAAAATAACCACAACAGCAAAAAAAAAAAAAATTCTCAGTCATGGAGGAGCATGGCAGAAGAATAAGAAAGGTCTTTTTTGAAAAAACAGCTAATAAATAGAAATGATAGAAACTATCACCACTTGCAAACCCCAGCTGAATGATTGTATAAAGCTAATATTAATAATAAATCCTAAGTCACTGGGTAGATTTTTATAAAAGATTTGGTTCTTAAAAATAAATAAATAAATGCAGGCCGATAGCTGACATCCTGGCAAGAGATGAGCCACCCCAGACCTACCATGGAGGATCCATATGGAACCCCCGTAGAGAGTGGTGGGATAAGCAAGAGACCTATAACCACAGCCAATCAGTCAACCCAGGATGAGCCAGCGAGACAGACACCAAGGATTTTCTACACAACCTAAAGCAGAAGTACAGAGGCCACTAAGGCCTCAACAATAAAGCAGCCTTAATACTCACCCACCATGACTCAGGGAACTGAGCGGAACAGGGGGCGGAAAGATTGTAAGAGTCATGGTGGGGGAGAATATCCAGAGACATGGCCCCCCTCAGTAACAACATACAAAGGTGGGGGTGGAACCGGGTTGACTCCTAGGCTATCCATAACCCCCTACCCCATGGACTGATCCAGTTTGCCCACACAGGATACCCAGCTGATTGGGAACATAGAACAGGGAAATTGGGGAACTGGGGATACCAACTCATTATTTGCTCACTCAAAGTATCTAATTATGGATAAAAAATATTTGGTTTTTCACACAGTCTCCAAGTATCATCCTTATTGGTTAGTGATTCAGTGAAAAGTTAGCTCTTCAATATTCATAAATTACAATTTTCAATAAAAAGATACAGTATGATATTTTTAAAAAAGAGAAAAGTTAGCTTTTCAATGAATTAAATTTAGCAAATCTAATAAGAGCAACTAACCTCATGTAATGCAGTCAGGATTACCAGGAATTGGCTGTAATACTCTTGAAATATTTGGGCTCTTATCATGAGGAAACACCAAGACAAATTTGGAATATAGGAAAGACATTCTATATGATAACTGGTCTGGACTTAAAAAAACAGTGCCATGAAAAATTAAGGAGTTTCAAATCATGATTGGATTGGAACCTGGGTCAGAAATAAGAAAGAAAAACAGTTGTAAATTAAAAAAAAGTTGTAAAGACATTTTTATGTCAAATAGGAAAACTTGAAGATTGACTATTTATTAGACCATAATATTGAATAATGTGAATTTCTTGATTGTGATGTTATTATGAGAGCTCAGTATGTGTTCTTTAGTGGAAAGAGGGAAGGAGGAGAGAGAAAAAGGGAAAGAGAAAAAGAGGAGGAGGAGGAGGAGGAGGAGGAGGAGAAGAAATTGCTATTAAGTATGCCAATATGAGAAAATATTGATAATCTAGAGAAGGGGCTGGAGAAGGGGCTCAGTGGTTAAAAGTGCTTGTTTGCAAAGCTTAACAGCCCAGGTTTCCACAAGACCAGGTGTACAAAGTGGCACATGCACTTGGAATTCATTTGCAGTGGCAAGAGGCTCTGGTGTGCCAATTCTCTCTCTCTCTCTCTCTCTCTCTCTCTCTCTCTCTCTCTCTGCTTACACATAAATAAATAAAAATGCATTTTTAAAAAATCTTGGGAAGAGTATATAGATGTTGTTATTGTTTCAATGTTTTGTACATTTGAAATTTTTTAAAATTTTGAAAAAAAAAACCTGTCCACCCCTGCAGTTCTTTGCATCCATCAGCAAAGCTGAACAGGCTGGAAGTCCTTTCATTACTTGGTGAAGAGACTTTAACAAGGGTCTCTGAATGCAAATTTCTGAGACTATAAATGTAATGAATCTAATTCTGGTTCCAACTTCAACCTGGTTCTAGAGTAACTGAGACTTAAGATGTTTTAACTATGCAGATGTGCTATGGAGTCTAACTCTGGGGTGGGAGGGGATGGAGACCCCTGGTGACAGATCCCTGGAAGAATCCAGAGCTTCACAGACATGAGGGGTAGTATGACCTTGCTAGGAAAAGCAAGTGCAGTGCTGGAAGAAAAGCCTTTGGGGAGACATTCTCCAAGGCTGTGTTACACACACACACACACACACACACACACACACACACACACACACACACAACACCCACCCCTACAACACCCACCCTTGACATATGCATACTTATTTATTTATCCACAAATTAAACTTACTTACTATTTTATTTTACAAAGCACACACAGTAATAGAAATTAATATGCATGAGATAAAAATAAATATGTGAAGTTCATAGATTTCTACCCTGCCTGCATGTTTTATAGACTCCACTTTGCCACAATGTTGGCAATGCTTATAATCTCTGGAGCTCAGTTGCGGGCATCCTCACACATCTATTCATACTTCAAGGAGCTTTTAATTGGTTTTATAAAGCAGAATGAAGAATATAATTAAAATCTTTAAACTTGTGTACTCTAGAAGGAATTGCATGTAGTGTCTTATTTTCCCCACTGGTGACCTAAACTCAATACCTGTGACTTTCCTCAAAATAAGTAGATACTTCAGTTTGCTTTCCTGTCGGATGGCCGCCTTTTATGTACTGTCTTGTCCATCTTTTCATATTATAGTTTTAAAAATTATGTACATGTGGATGCACCTGATGTGTGTGTGGGGTGTTTGTGCAAGTGCCACAGCACTTATATGGAAATCTGAGGATAATCTTGGGGTGTTTATCCTTTTGTTCCTCTTTGCTTGAAATGTGTTTCCCTTGTTTTTGCCATTGCATGTGCCCCAGTCTAGCAGGCCTCTGAGCTTCTGGGTTCTCCTGGCTGTACTTAGGTGCATACACAGCTTTGTGTCCAGCTGTATGTGTGCACAGGGGAATTATACTCAGGCAGGCAGACAGCCGTCTCCCCAGCCTCTGTAGACTAGGTTTTAGAATGAGTCCATGAATGGGTTACTTAACCATTGTTTGGACTACTGATCTTACAACTGTTTGAATATATACTGATACCAGTTTTTTAATGGATCGTGTAAGCACTTATGCTTAGTTTGATATTATACACTATTTGTAATACTAATTGATTATATAAACTATAAATGTTTCACTACAGATTTTTAGGAAGGGGACAAGAGTATTTTGAGTAGATATTCTAAAAATATACTGCTTGTATTAGTCAGGTTCTCCTGAGAAAGAGAACAAATAGGATTCTACATCTGTATAGAGATAGGATATTATACAGCATGTAACATAATATAATATAAAACATATGCCTATACCAGAGACAGATGAGATCGAGAGAGAGAGAGAGAGAGAGAGAGAGAGAGAGAGAGAGAGAGAGAGAGAGAGATTTCAAAAACAGAAATTGGCTTATGTTACTATAGACATTGCCAAGTCCACAAGCTAAAGATTTTGGCTGGAAGTGGAAGGAAGACTTGATGTTGTAGTTCATGTCCAAATAAATTTTGCTGGAAAAATCTCCTCTTCCTTGTAGGAGGTCAGTCTTTTTCTTAGGCCTTCAGCTGATTGGATGGGGCCCGCTCACAGTTTAGAGAGTAATCTCTGTTACTTATAATCTGACTTTAATCTCATCTAGAAATTACTCTCACAGCATCATTCAGATGTATTAAGTAAGTATGTGGTTACTGTAGCTTTGGCAAGTTGACACAAAATTAGCCAGAACTAGCATATCATCTTAGGTTGCCTCAATGCTCATTCATCATGATTTGGGACCCATCTATGGATCCTTCATTGACCTATCCCTGGGCCTTGCACATCTAAGGAATGCCATAAAGATGTGTGAAATAGAACACAACTGGATCTTAGATTTCAGGAGGTTCCTTCCCATCTCTCTGTCAACTTGCCCATTTACATCTTGCTAACTCTTTCTACTTTAGGATGCTACATTAGATCCATTGAATCTCATATTTAGCATTTAATTATGTGTATATCTCAGCACTGTGTTATAGGAAATCTAGCATTAATGTAGAAGTATTGCTTCCCCCCTCCTTCTGACACTTCATGCCCAGCATTGGTGTCCTTGTCATTCGAGGCACCACTCACTAAACTGCTGCTCACGTCTACTGCTGTGTGAGAATGCTAACTTTTTGACTCTGTATCTGATGATGTCACTAACAATCTTACTCCATCCCATAAATACACATTTACATAATTTTAGAATTCATTGTGATCTTCTAGTGACTTTAAACAACTTAAGTCATGAGCTCTACCAGTTGTCTCCCAGAAGTAATTAATATATCTATAATTCCTTTGCCTTAAATAAACAAACAAAAACAATTTTAGCCATGTGTGTTGTATGGATGTGGAGGCCAGAGGTCAACATCTGGTATCTTCCTTAATTACTTTGCACCTTGGTTTTTGAGCATGATCTTTCATCAGATCTGGAGATGATCACTGATTTGGCTAGACTAACTAGTCTATAAGCCCTAGGGATCCCCGTCTCTGCCTCTGCAATAGGATTACATCTTCACAATGCCACACCTGGCTTTTATGTGGGTGCTGGGGCCTTAACACAGGTCCTTATGCTTGCATGGTGAGCATTTTACTCACTGAGCCATCTCCTCAATGCCTAAATCAGGTTTTTAAAACCTATAGTTTCAGCACTCAGAAGACTTAGGCAGGAGAATTCTGAGTTCATGACTGTCCTGTGCTATAGAATGAGTTTTAAGCTGTTTTGGACTACATACCTACCCCCTAAACCCCATTATGTTGCAAGCCATCCAAAGCTAAGACACACTGTGGTCATTTTAGGTAAATGTGTCTTCTTCAAACTATTCAGATGCTCAGAACTTAGTAACTAAAACAGTGTTCTGCCATGCTAGCATCATTCTTAGTTATTAAAGCATTTTTTCTGATGGAAATTTTTGAGGAAATACCTCTTCATCTTATAGTTTAGCATATATGAAATTTATTTTTCTTTTATGAGGATGGTGTTATCACCTACTTTATTGTTTTATAATGATGATTAACTGTGGGGAGCTGTTATTGTACCTTAAACTGTGTCAACATTTGTTTTGAAGGTCTCTGTTCTTCATCCTACTAACCAATGCTAGTTTCTATCTCTCTCCTAAACTTTCTCTCACCTGCAGGGTTCCTCCGAGAGATCACATGACCCTTGCTGTGGCCAGGCTACCTAGCAACCTGGTTATGCTAATTCCTAAGTAACTGCCCATGCATTCTCCCGCCCTGTGAAAAATATTTAAGCACTGCCTGCCTTGAAATAAATGAGTTTGATCAGAATATTGTCTTACTCCATTCCTTGCATCTCTTGTCTCTCTCATTCTCACCCCTTCTCTAGGGCCTTCGCTGACTGATCCACAGGCAGGTTAGGACAATTGGCTCCCAATGTGGCCAGCGTGGGCATATAGCATGAGGGAACCGGTGACGAACACTGAATCGGAAAGCCGCGGTACATATAGAAGAGAAGAAGTGACCATATAGAAGAGAAGAAGTGACCACCCACGAAGTAGCCTGCCTCGTGGACCAAGGTCTCATGAGTGATCAGTGATTATGGGACAAGAAATAAGTAAGCATGAGATAAGTTGTTGAAGATTTAAAACAAAGCTTTAAAGACACAAGGGGTAAAGGTTTAAATAAAAGTTTTGTTAAGGATTTTTTATTTTATAAAGGGAATTGTCCCTGGTTCCCCCAACAGGGAGCTATAGATGGAAATGAATGGAAAAGAGTTGGTAATGCTTTGAAGTTTTTATTACAAAATATTTGTTCCTGAAAAAATTCTTGTAACTGCCTTTTCTTATTGGAACTTAGTTAATGAGATAATTAGTTTTTGCCAGGAAAATGCCACAGTCGCTGCGGCGATCATACAGACTGAAAGACTTTTGCAAAATGATAAAGACAAGGGAGAAGTACCCAGAACTCCCAGGATAGATGCAATGAAAAAACTTTGGCCCAGAATTGTGAGGAAAGAGACCAATTACCAAGCAAAGATCTAGAAGAAAAAAAAGCAGATTTAATTTCCTGGGATAGTGAGGATGAAAAAATAATTGCAGAATCAGAAAAAACCCAGGCTGAAAATAGCAAGGAAAGGGAAAAAAATTAAACTCTGATTAATAAAATGGAAACAAAAAGGAGACCTCCAAAAAATATCCTTCCCTAGAAAAATCTTAAACAAAAAAATGATGATATCTTGTCAGATTCTGACTTTGAGAAAATTGAGGTGGCTGAAAATTACCATAATCCGGACTGGCCGCCAGTAAAGATTCATCCTCCTCACTATTGTCCAGAGGCTTTAGTGCCATTCTCTGACTCAGCGCCATTTCGTATTAAAACCATGCCTAAGCATAAGAAAGAATTTTAGGAAAAAATAGCCCACCTCAGAGAACAAATGCAATTAGAGAAAGAGCATTGAGAGTTAATTGACCAACTAAACAATTTAAGAACAGAAATTTCTAAAATAAAAAATAAAAAACCTCCTCCTTATTTGCAGCCACTTTTAGAGAATAAAAATCTTTCCTTTCTGATGCCTTTGCTAGATAAACAGGCTGATCTTTAGGCCTTGGAGCTCCCAGGCCCTGAGGCAAAGGGTGTGGAATGCCTTCATTGCAAAACAAAACAAAACAAAACAAAACAGTCTCTTTAGGTATAGGTATGCTCAGCAAGGAACCACCTTCATGAGACCATGTGAGCCCCTGGCAGCCCCTGACCACGTGGCTGCTAGGAAACCCCAGCAGGGTGGAGATCAAATTCAAAAATGCTAATCGAGAATTTAGGAAAAAATGAAACTGGTATCCCCCTTCCCATAGAGATTAAAGGTAATCAAGGAAGACAAGGCTTGGGAAATTTAATATAAAGGCTACTGACATTCCTGTGCCTCATGCAGATCAAATTACATGGAAATCGGATGATTCTGTGTGGGTCAATGGCCTCTATCAAAAGAAAAATTAGAAATTGCCCGCCAGTTAGTATAGGAAAAATAAAAGTGGAAAAAATAGGTACCAGGGTACTGTGGGTAATCAAGTTTCCTTTGAAGGATGGGATGAGGGTCCAGTGTTGCCACCTCTTCTGATTTTATAGAGCAAGCAGAAATTTAGATTTTGTGTGTGTGTGTGTGGGGGGGGAATTTTAGTTTTAAATCACTGATCAAAGTTATTTGTGTACTTATTTACTAATTGAAACAGGGCCTTGCTATAGAATGCAGGCTGGTTCTGAACTCGTGATCTTCCTGCCTCAGACGTCTGAGTATGTCGGGGTCTGAGGCATTGCCCCTCTGTCGACCCTGAGCTATGCGGAAATCTAGCAATGCTATGTGCTTCCTGAAACAAGCCATTGCAGCTAATCACAACATTTCCAGTAAGAGGCCACTGTGACCGCCGACGGCAACAGGGTTTGGAAAACTTTTACTATTGTGCAAAGTGAAACGTGCCTGCAATAAACAGACCTTGATCAGACTCCTGTCTTGGTCTCATCTCTCGCTCCTGTTCTTTCTCATTCATCCAGGCTAGGGTCCCCCTCGCGACCTCCGTTGTCTAGGCCTGCAGGTCGGGTCAGGTGGCGCCCAACACAGGGCACGAGGGTGTGGACCCCCTCTGGACGACGTGCTCAACTGGTGGACTGCGCAGTCAAGAAAATTTGCAAACCTCTGTGACCCAGCTGAGGTCTCTCAAGGTAGGGAAATTCGCGTCCCGATGGGTCAGAACTAAAGTTCACAAGAGTTGTTTATTAAAGGTCTTAAAGAATCATTCAGGGTGTGAGGAAATCTGGTTAAGAAGAAAAATTTAGTTAAGTTTTTTGTTTATGTCCAAGATGTGTGTCCCTGGTTCCCCCAGGAAGGGACTATAGATGAAAAACGTTGGCCCGTGTGGGCAACTGTCTCCGGGATTATTATGAGACTTTCAGACCTGAGAAGGTCCCAGTAGAGATTTTTTCCTACTGGAATGCCATTAATGAGATTTTGCAAGTCAGACACCCTCTTTCAGAGGCGGAAGGGGCCATCAAAGCTGGCGAAATATTTTGTGCCTCTCTTTCACGGGAGGGTTCTTCTCCTCCTAGTCCCTGCCCCTCTGTTATTATCCCTATGCCTCTCTCTGACTGACACTAAAACCAACCTTCCCACATCTTCCATCTATCCTATCCTTCATTGGACAACTCCTCAAAAATATTCAACCATATGCTCCCCTCTTTCCCCACCCCAGGCAGCTTTTTGGCCTTGGTGGCTGAGAAAAAAAAAAAAAAAAAAAACATTTGCCATGGAGCCAAGGGTGCTAACGGGTTTTTTTATTTCAAAAGGGTCAGAAACTATCTTTGCTTTTTTATTGGAATGATTCTAAAATACAGGCTAATAAAATAATTTTCTCTTCCAACCTAATAGCAAAAGGTATGTCTGCATACCTCCATAAGGTGTGGCTGAGGCCATGCTCAGCTGGTCACTGAGGCTGGCCAGGTGGGATGGGACCAAAGACAATGGCATTCTCTGCCCTGCAGAGATGCTCAAATAAATGGGAACTTTTAAGTTACTGATAAATACAAGAGCGGCTTAAGGATAAATTGAGATTAATGTAATTTCTACTCAATTGTGAAGCCTTTCTATGGAACCATTTTTTCAGAGTGAATTAAGCCTTGTAACACATGTGGTATTTTCACAGAACTGAGACAGGAGGATAACAAAATGCTTAATGGACTAATAAAAATTTCCTCCTTTTGGGTTGTTTGAAGGCATTTTCCTGATTCTACCATGTTTGGTTTTAACTATGATACAGATTTCTGTCTCCTCAGGTTAACCTCGATCAATTTTGAAAATTGTACCAATGAGTGAATTGTCATATATATCCAAAGGTTTCAAAGGTAACATTCTCAAATATGATAAATGTGAATATAGCTTGTCTCGGAGATCATTATGTTTTGCCTATACTGTTTCAAAATGTGCAACATAAAATTATTAGCAGGGGATATCTTATATCCATAGATTATAAAATTTATAAATATATGCTAATAAATATTATATGGTTTGTCAGTTTTCTTAAAATTATATTCATAGAGGTGTTACATACAAGAAGTGCCTAATTCTTTTAATACTAGAAAAGAATCTATTAGGTAAGGGTTAAATCAAATTGGTATGATTTCTCTAAATTCTATAAAGAATAAGAAACTAAGTGTCTAAACAAATATGTGTTGAATGCCAATTTTCCTATTAAAGCCAACTACAGATATTAGCACTCATGGACTTAACAATTGAAAAAGCATATACTTATATGCTCCATTGGCTTTGACTTTGGGACAGAGCTCTCCTATTGCCAAATCCCAGAAACAGACATATTTTCCAATAGTTCCTCATAAACCCGTCTGGCCAACTGGGTTGTGATGAATGTAAAGGAAATAAATAAACACAAGGAGATTTATATCTTCCTTATGGTGCCAAACTGATTATGTAGATAAACTGAGTCAAAGAGAAAGACATAAGTTTTCCTTTCTCATCTATTGCTCAATGGTTAGAGATATTGTCTTCTGCAAATGCTATGTGTTTTCTGCTTGCTTCCAAGGAGAAAAATGTCCCTAAAAAGTGTCTTTCTTATAAGTGTGTTAAGGACCAGGTTGTTCAATGGTTAGAGACACTTTTCAATGGTTATACTCATTTGGCATCCTTAGAAAGGAAAGGATTTATCTGGGTCCGTGGGTTACTTGGGGGTTGCAGCGCGCATCAACCCCCTGTTCACCCACGGGAACTGGGCGAGCAGAGGCTTGGAATAGCCGTGAGCCGGCGAGAGATGCGACTCTCGGGAGACAGCGGCAGTGGGCAGATCTCAAAACTTTATTCTCACATCTAACTTTATATACAATCTAGGGATGGGTAGCATTGCCC